>CM030845.1:5671649-5751649 GCA_018105865.1 Metaphire vulgaris
GGAAACACCTAGGCCTACTCGAATAGAGGTCAACAACAGAGGTCTTACCCCAATATCGGTCCGTGTCGTTGAGAAGCCTGATTAATTAATTGGCAATCTTAAAGAGACGATTAATTATCATTAGCGTACCCTGATATAATTAATTTCTCTGCAGATTTGCACGATTTGATCGGTGTCTGTTTGGGACTGGGTGGGTCCGACCCGCGGATTTCTACGTTGCATAAAAGGAGATTAGGAGGAGGTTGATAGAAGAAGAAGGATCAGAAGAAGAAGAAGAAGAAGAAGAAGAAGAAAGAAGAAGAAAAATGAGGAGGAGTAGAAGAAGGAGAAGCAGGAGGAGAAGGAGAAGGAGGAGGAGAAGAGGAAAAAGAAGTCAACAAACATATGAGGAACGATGCGTATCTATATATATGTTTGCCGAATGGTGTTTGCAAAGAGCCCTAAAACTCACGTACGAGCATTAAATGGGAAAGAGGAATGGAGGGAAGGAAGAGTGAACGGGGATGGAAGGGAACGGCTTAGGGATCGTCCCTTCACTATTTCATCCACGTTTAGGCCCTACGCCTGTGGAACCTAATATTACTTAGACACGAATATAGACAGACAATTGTATATTTAGAATGATCGGGAAGAGATATAATCTCTTTCTATTTTACAGTTTTCGTTTTTATTGAAACCCTTAGTCCGATTTCGATTGGTTTTCTTGGAATCGTTTAATTTGCAATAGTCGGTTCGTGATCCCTGTCTCTTTCTTTGTCACTCTATCAGTTTTTCTCTCTTTCCTCTCTCTCTCTCTCTCTCTCTCTCTCTCTCTCTCTCTCTCTCTCTCTCTCTCTCTCTCTCTGCATTTAACTTTTACTACATCATTGATAATAAATGTCTAAGGTATTCATTTTTTATATATAAATATCGGCAATAAATCTGAAAATTTGTCTCGCGAGAGTAATGCATGCGCTGTCGTCCAGATGCATTCATTCTCAATTGGGAAGAAATATAAATGTTTTATTATATAACTGATTTCTTTGAGGAGCAGCAGGCCTAGGTGACGGAGAAGGCGGAGAAGAAGAAGAAGAAGAAGATGATGATGATGATGATGAAGATGAGGAATCGCAGAGGGATAACTGGTCTTCGCCGACTTGTCTGGAAGACGCACTATAAACACCGCGCGGGAAGAGTTGTCGCAGTTTATGGCTATTGTCAGCTCGTGTGGAATTTGTCTCCGCGGCGGCGCGCTGCCCGGCTTCCAAGAACTGGCAAAACGCACACAACGCCGGGAGAGAAAACCAATTTCGATTCTATGTGCAGAGGGGACGTCTTAGCTTCCTCGAAGTCTGCGTTCACTTGTCCTCTCTCTCTCTCTCTCTCTCTCTCTCTCTCTCTCTCTCTCTCTCTCTCTCTCTCTCTCTCTCTCTCTCTCTCTCTCTCTATTTCTCTCTCTCTCTCTCTCTCTCTCTCTCTCTCTCTCTCTCTCTCTCTCTCTCTCTCTCTCTCTCTCTCTCTCTCTCTCTCTCTCCTCTCTCTCTCGCTCTCTCTCTCCCTCTCTCTCTCTCCTCTCTCTCTCTCTCTCTCTCTCTCTCTCTCTCTCTCTCTTCTCTCTCTCTCTCTCGCTCTCTCTCTCTCTCTCTCTCTCGCTCTCTCTCTGGTTCCCCGTTCCGGTGTATTTTTGTCTAGTCTTTGACTGCGATTCTTTACGAGTATGTTCGACTCGAGACGCGCGAAATTTTTTTTCTCGCTCGCCAGTGCAGAAATGTCGAGGTCCATACTCCCCCCTTCGATGTCTACAAGGTCCTGGTCTACGTCAGACGAAGGAGATTCGGATCGACTGAATAGCCTTAAGAAGAAATGGGGCTGGGTGGAAAAAACAAATGATGTCTATCTAAATAGATTTGCTATGCATGCCGTTCGCTGACTTCGTCGATGTCCCCGGAGACAAATAAATTGCTTTGTCAACCGGTTGTTTTCATAACGAATAACGAAATACCGCAATGAACATATACACGGCCACTGTATATGTTCATATCAGCTATCTATCTTCCTCTCTGTCTTTGTCTCTGTCTCTGTCTGTCTGTCTCTCTCTCTCCTCTCTCTCTCTCTGCTTAGCAAAAACACTCTCGCAGTCTTTTTCTCGTATAGGTCTAATAAATCAGACAGCTTAGTCACTAGTGAAAGTTTTGTGAAATGTTTTGATTAATAATTATAATAATTATCAATTAGTCAAGAAGACAAAGCAATAAGCACTCAATGCGCACGTTTAAACTCAAACATAAGACACAAGCCTGAGGAGAGAGGGGTTCAGCCGGTACATTGTACCGGGACCCATGGAGTTTTCAGGGGCCCAGATCCGGTAACGATAAGAGGTTTTTGCTTGTCAGGTGTTTTTTTGAGAATTGACAACGTTTTTTTGCTTGTCAGGCTGTTTTTTGGAGAGTTGATAACTTTTTTTGCTTGTCAGGTTCTTCGGAGACTTGATAAATTTTTCTTAAGGGCCCGCAAATTTTTTTTTGTTCCGGGGCCCGGAATTTCTCTCGGCGGCCCTGATAAGACATCCCTTTCATTTTTCTCCGTTTATAGACTTACTGCAAGTCCGGGCATTGACTACAAGTTTTTGCAAAAATTCTGATGAATCATAGCTGATACTTGCATTAATTTATAAGATGTATTAACGTGCAGGTACTGAAGATTCGGAGTTCTGCACCTGACGTTTGCGTTGCCTCTCCATGGCTGGACTGTGAATAGATTTTTTGACCGGCCATACATTCCTCTTATACAGTTTTCTTATTCTGTTCGAAAGTTCACTACCATCCCTGCATTTGATAGTATGTTTATCGGCGCTTGTAGCAGCGGTGCTGCATGTAAGCAGTGGCGTAGCCAGGAGTTTGGGGTTAAACCCCCCTTGGCTGCCGACGAAAAAATTTTTACATGCTTTTCCATGCATTTTTCATTTTCGGAATGCGATTTTGGGGATCAAACCCTCCTGGCTGGCTGCCGATCTAAAAAATTTCTAAGTGCTATATAAAATAGAAAAAATACAGAAAGAATACGAAGGTGACGACTTTTTTGTTTGTCAGCTCCTAAACAAGGAAGAATAAGAAAAGTTTTGCAAAGTTTGGTCACGATCGAAACCAAAACCCTCCCATTCCGGAAATCCTGGCTACGCCACTGGCTGTAAGCCATTTAGTACACTGTAGGTCTATTCGTAATTAGTGTAGGCTTACTGTTGACGCTTCCTTGATGTAGTTTCGTACATAAGTGCATACATCAAAATAATAAATCAAACAGAAATATTTAGATAGCTTTTATCGAGCGGAGTAGGCCTAATGGACGTGAACTAATGTCCGACATATCGGTTTCTGTCTGTATATCGCTTAATCACGAACCAGCTCATGAGAGGCATGCATGACGCAAACTCTTCCGTGGAAAACAAGCACAAGTCGACGGGTCCTTCTTTCCTCATTACCGATAGCAAAATTATTGTAAGCCGATTGTAGGCCTACAGTCCATAATAAGCACACAAGTAGGCCTATAGGCCTATATATATATATATATATATATATATATATGCACGGGCCTGTTTCTCGCAAAACAGATCCACGCGACGACTCACATACAGTAGAAATAGCGATCACAAATAATGATTCTGCTATTAATAGACACGCTCATTAACTATTTTCGGACGTATCCCGCATATCGGCAGATATTTCAGGATAGAACTGGTAGGCTGGTAGCTGGTATTCGGGGTTATTTTTAAATACAATTGTCCAGATTTTGCTAAAATATCTTGAGTCTCTAATGGATGCTGATAGGAAGTATATTCGTAGACATACCGAGAAATATGGAGACTTGACTGACGAACGAACCAACGGACCACAGCCATGATATTGTTTCCAAATATGCACGCGACTTGACGAATTGCCTACTGTCTCAATAATCTTATCTAATAGCTATTGTTTCTGGCCCACACAAACACACGCAGAAGCCTACGTGCACTCCTGCACTCCTGCCTTTCACTCAATCACGCTCTTCTCTCTCTCTCTCTCTCTCTCTCTCTCTCTCTCTCTCTCTCTCTCTCTCTATATATATATATATATATATATATATTGAACCTAAAAATTAATTTCAGTTTTTTTATTTATATTTCGTTTTAGACTTGATATTTTGTTTTTATTTAGTTTTCGTCTTGGGGATAATTTTAGTTTTAGTTAACGAATTTAAAGTAATTTTAGTTTTTTATTTCATTACCTACTAATAATATACTGTAGGCCTATCATTGGTGTGAACGCATTTTGTCAAATTCCCGCGCAAGATCTGTCCGTGTGCCAGGACAGGAATGTCCAGGACTCTTGCAGGGTTAATTCTAGGATTGCCAATTTGGGAGAGGGGGAGTGTCGGTACATATCTAGGGGACGGTGTCGTTCCCTGGTTAAAAAGTCTGGCAAGCAAAAAAAGGCCAACGCTACTTGTCCAGTTAACACCATCCAACACACTAAAATATCACGACAAGCAAAAAAGGCCATCACCGGCATGGAGGGGGCGTCGTACCCACGATAACTCAACCCTGGCTCAGATTGGGGGTGGGGGTGTCGGTCTCAAATTGGGGATGTTGGTGGGGGCGGGTTGTTGTTGGTGTGTTATGGGGTGTAAAAATATCCCTGGACTCTATAGCCAGCAAATCCAGCAATCAAGGTTGTAGGCCTGTGTTGATTACAAGTAGGGCCTAAATGGACAACCGTTGAGATTGTGGAATCTCTTTCCACACGTCTAAACCTGGCTAACGTCACGATCGATCTATTTTAAGTGGTCTGGTCTGTGTGAAAACCACTGTCGGAGGTTGAATATGTCAAGGCATGGTGACTCTAATTCAATGGTTCTCAACCCTCTTTGCCTCGCGGACCACTTCTGAAGTTCAAAATTTCTTGCGGACCACCTGATAAATTGAGCAGTCATCTGCTTCTTTAAAAAAACGGTGATGACCTTTCATTCTTTTTTGCTTGTGCCGATGACCGTTTTGTGCTGATGGGCCATGATGGCCTTGTTTTGCTCTTTTCACTTTTCAGATTTTTCACATGGAAAATATATATGTCTAATTTTTATTTACGTTTTTCAGACGTCGCCGCGGACCACTAGACCCCTCTCGCGGACCACCTGTGGTCCGCGGACCACGGTTTGAGAACCACTGCTCTAATTTAGCATAGGCCTAGGCCTAATATGGATCCACAACCTTGACCACCACGGACTACGGATTACGGACTATATAAGGATTTTACCCAGATTGAGCGCATGAGCTCAATCTGAGTGAATAAGCTGTTGCACTGAGCCAAGCTAACGGACAGCGCCGTATAAATTTCATTTTACTTACTTACTTAGCATGAATTTGGCGCGTCAGCGGCTGAAATCATGGCATCATGATTTTGGCGTCATAGAAGCTGATTGGGTAGTTGATTGATTATTTTCGTCTCACAGAATTATACAGACACCTAGTGACAGTGGCAACTTAAACCAGAGCTATATCTTAGCGCCTGGAAGAAATTTAATTTACAAGTCTATGCAACTCTGCGTCAATAATCTATGCTAAAGATTTGTTTATGTGCGACTGTGCGTTGATACAACGTTTTGAAAATATCGAATTATTAAAATTTTTATTATTTGTTGTAAAATTAAACTAAATTAGATTAAACCTAGTTCCAAAGAAAATTTTATTTAATAGAGTAAGTTTGCAGTTTTTTTAATTAATAGAATAAGTTTGCAGTTAGTGAACGATAATATAGGTTAGACAGTTTCATACAACGAAGCTGAGTTTTCCGATCATTTGCCGATCTTAAAATATTTGTTTTGCTGAAAATATTTAAACAATATTCTCATTCGAGTTCTCGTTTATTCTAATACACCAAACGCGTAAAATAATAATATTTGGTGATCTTTTGGTGTGAAGGTATCAAATGACCCGAGTTATTTTGGCACTAGTCAAAGTAGAAACTGTAGTTCAAGAGGAATCCAAAGAATATGAATGATATGATGCTATGATTGCTGAATGAGTGACTGTTGGAAGAGAACGGGTTTTATCGTAAACCAAGTAGTATTTGTTCAGTTGAAAGAGAAAAACGCAGACAAAAATTAAACGTTTTCAGCTAATTCTAATTTCTCTCTTAAAGTTTTCATATGGATTAATTTTAGCATGTTGGTTAGCGGGAATTGTCTGCAACCCCGATTTTGTATAGGTGTGTGATAAATGAAAATAGTTTTCTGTTATTTATTTGCTACTATTCAGCATTTAAAATACAACTTTGTATCTTTTCTGTTTTAAGGCTAAAAACCACTCAGAAAGATGTCCCTTGCAGATGAATTGTTGGCTGACCTTGATGATGCAGTGGAAGTGGAAGAGGTGGACGAGCTGGTTCCAGACAAACCAGTTCAAGTTGATGATGTGATGGAAGTTCAGTTTGATCCAAATAGCAATTCTATTCACAGCCTTGCCAAATTGCGTGACAGTTCTCAAGTATGTTGAATATCTGCACACGACTTAATTGTTTCTATTAGTAACTCTTTTTAGGCAGACATTGCTTCAAAAGAGTTGTCTTTGGTTTTTAGGTGATCTTTGATATGCACATGTTAACCCAAGTGTTTAGTTCTGTTAGCAAACATATTTTGATTATAATTATTTTTATGTCATTAAATTAATTATTGAACATGCATTTCTTACTAAAGGGGCAGGAAGTTAGCAGAGTGGTAACAAAGTTGGGTGATGGAGCAGGAGGTTGCGGGTTCAAGTCCTGCAGGAACCCTGAAGGTTGACTCAGCCTTTTTGTGGTGGTAAAATGAGGAGCAGTGGTAAAAATCTTGCGATAAGTCAAACAGGTACGCTACGCGATACACTAGCCCTGTATCTGTGGCATTGCACACCTGGCTGAGGGCTGTAGCAATGGAGATCAGCCCAGGAAGGATTTTGACTTTTTTGACTTTTTGATTTCTTACTAAATCTTTATCAAATGTTTATGCTATAGAATAATGTTATTAATTATTATAAAGCTTGTAAAAGTCTCTACAACCATGTTTTGTCAATATTTGTCTTACTGGTTTTAACCATTCAGGCTGAAAAACCTTGTCTACATTAGCTCTTGTTGCCAGTCTAAATGCTATTTTTGCTGTAAATATACAGTACTTAGTCCATGTTTTGTGTTGTCTGCTCAAATTGATTGCTGTTACTGGCCTCTTTTTTGTCATTTGTGATTTGTTTAGCTGAAAGAAATTTTAAAGCAGATAGACTACTACACTAAGTCGCCATCGCCCGAAGGTAAAATTTTAAAATATCTTCTGCTGTGTTTCTTCAAAAGAACTTCTAATGACATAGTCAATTTAGTCAGGTTTAATTTAGAAGTTCATGTAACCCTTTTCAGCATAGATAAATACAATAAGATATTGAATATTTCTATATTGGAAAGTAAAACTGGCGCTGAAGAAATTAGTTTCTAAAAGCTTTTTAATCTAGCATGTTTTGTTGGAAGTGGCCAAAATGAGGTATATTAGCAATTATTGTAAATTTGCGATTGTTTGCTTTCTGTTTTGTTACAATTCTCAGGAACATCCAGCGAAGCTGAGTACAAGTTGATTGTTGAAGCCAATAACATTACTGTCGAAATTGATAGTGAGATCAGTAAGTATTTTTTCATCACTAGCAGGAGTAAAGTCTTAAATAAGAGTAAATGAATAATATTTCTAACTACTAATACTTCCGTTTATAATAGTTTAATAGTTATAAAAAGCTCTATAGGATCCTATCAGCATACTGCACTGCATGGTGATTTATTATTCATAAACTTTTTCAGCAATCTGTTTTCAGATTTACAAAATATACATATAGATATATACCATGCTGCACATACATGTGCCAAGATATATATATATGTGTGTGTGTGTTTGTTTGTGTGTGTGTGTGTGTGTGTGTGTGTGTATAAAATCCACTGCTATTTTGTAATAGTTTTCTGTTTAGATTGCTAATAAATTAGTCTAGAAATGGTAGGATCACCTTAATACTTCCCATTTGTTGGTCTTTGTCCTGCTGGGGCCTTTTGATAAAGCCTATTTAGAGGCAAGGGAGTTGTTGTGTCGTAGTAATAGTTAAATCAAGTCATAGGTGTTAATCTGGCTATTTTATTCATATGAATGTAAACAGACTCTAGTCATAGATCATTTATGGACTCACAGGCGATCTGTCATCATCGATTTCGATGGACTGCTTATTATTATTAGGTGTTAATCTGGCTATTTTCACTAAATCGTGACCTTGCTTCTGCTATAAATGGTAATTTATTAGGTATGCATTAACCTTAGCTTTGATTAATTAGCTGCCTACTTTATGTACCGAAATAATTGTGTTTATTTTCATTAGATCTAGCTCATAAATTTGTCCGTGACCTATACAACAAAAGATTTCCAGAACTTGAATCACTTGTACCGCTGCCTCTAGATTATGTTCAGACTGTTAAGGTTTGTATGACTCATGTTTGCATGAATTGTCTAAAGTGATTTTGCAACAGATATAATTTTGTAGCTACACCATTTGCATTTAATATATGTGGCATTTTCCAAATTTATTCAAGATTATATATATTTTCCAAATTCTTGTATTTAGGAAAATCTACTCTTACTTTTTTCATCGAATGTCTTAATATTTGAACAGGAACTTGGAAATTCTATTGACAAGTCTAAAAACAATGAGGTTCTTCAGGAAATTTTGAGGCCGGCAACCATTATGGTCGTCAGTGTGACTGCTTCTACAACTCAAGGGTATGAGGGTTACTTTCAGCACTTGCCATTAAATGGCTAATTTGTTAATAGCAACTATGTGTTGCTGTGCAAGTTTGTTGCTTTGCTACCTTATGCTGCAATGTTTTGTGGCAACTGTGTTTTAGTTGCACATTTAATTAAAACCGAAGATTTGCTAATTATAAATCACTTTTTCTGGTCTTCTGTGGACAATCTTGAGGCTGGAACTGGATGATAAGGGACTGGATTGGCTCTTGCATAATATGGAAACTGAAGAAACACTGTCAGTGCAGAATTATGTGATCTATATTTCTAATGGTAATAGGCATATTAGAAATATTTATGCCAGTTTTGCTGAAAAGTTACTTTAACATGAAGTGTATTGAAATTTTAAATGTGTACAACAGTGTACATGGTATTTCTTTCTAGTCAGGAGCTGAGTAAAGATGATCTTTCCAAAGTAATGGATGCTTGTGACATGGTAATTGAGCAGAAATTTTTCAATGTTTGTCTTTGATATTTATGAATATCGATTGCCACTTTTTCTATTTAGCAATGCTTTGGGATTTGGTGAATGAGGGTTTATTTAGTAATGTTTCCACTGTAGACTAAAGTTAAAGCAGCAGATTTTTGGTGTATTTTCCTGTAACATTCTGTGTTTTTAGTTAGGTATTTCTTTTTATCGGCTGCTGTGCCTGTAGATAAGTCATCTTATAATATTATCAAGACATTTTAGATAGCATTTTCTGTCATTTCTACTTTTAGTTTGTTTTCGTCCTTAATTTTTGTGGGAATTATTTTTCAACATGTCCCAATTACAAATGGATACATTTTAATTATTCACTGTTATTTTGTAAAAATTTCCTACTTAGATAGTAAACCCATGAATGGTAGAATCGCCATATATTCCCCAGTTCATATGCTCTCTCCGACAGGGGCCTTTGATGAGGCCTATTTAGAGCCTAAGTGAGACTGGTAGAAAGCAGTTGTGGGTCTTATTTTGCTTGGATTTTGGCAAGCTGACAAACAGAAATTCTGATTGAAAAATTGGTTCTGTTTTACCAACTTTATGGCTGGAACAGACTGTAGCATGTTAAAACAAAGTCATTCTTCGAATCTTTTCTGCTTGCAGCTGGTCTATAGACTTAAATATTAATAATGACTTTTGCTCGCTCTTGTTACAATTGTTGTCATATCCCTTGATGTGCAACTGTTTATCAATGATGCTTTTACTTGGGAATTAAAACAGAATGAATGTATGATTTTGGTAAGTAAGCATAAATAATTCAGTCTTGCGTTTCATTTTTTTAAAAGGCTATTGATCTGACAAATTATAAGCAAGTGATCTACGAATATGTTGAGTCGCGAATGACGTTCATCGCACCAAACCTGTCTCGCGTGATTGGGGCGTCATCGGCAGCTAAGCTGATGGGTGTGGCCGGTGGACTGTTGAATTTGTCCGCGATGCCTGCCTGTAATGTTCTTCTGCTCGGTGCGCAGAAAAGGTCGCTGAGTGGTTTCTCCAGCAAGGCTATCGATCCACATCTCGGCTTCATCAAAGACTGCGATATCGTTCAGAAAACGCCGCAGGCGTAGTAGAACTTATGTAATGTAATGTGGAATTTGTATAGCACCTCTTTCTAATTCTACTCAGAGGAGCTCCTGGCATTGGAGTCGCAGGGTAAAATCCACAACTCCAAAAACCAGTAAACACGCCGAAGCGCCACCTAGTGAATATCTCCCAACAAAAAGTAACGGAACACTTCACGAATTTGCATGTCTTATATTTGGCATTGTAATTTGGTTATACATTTTCAAATGAATTGTTTTTGTTTCTTTTCTGTTACTTGAAGCTCTTACAGCTATGTATTGTATGTTTTATGTACATGCGGATACACACATACGTGTACATGACTAGGTGTTGTGTGTGTGTGTGTATGTGCAACGTTCAGTGGCTGTAAGTTTCAGCTTATGAATGTCTATATTTGCCGAGCTGTCGCGGACTGCTTGGGTAGATAGTGAACTGGCTTTTTCAACGTCTAGGATTTACGACACAAAGCTGCTCGCCTGGTTGCCGCAAAATGCAGCCTTGCAGCCCGAGTGGACAGGAGCCAGGAGTCTCCGGACGGTTCCTACGGAGAAGAATTGAGACAAGAGATCGAGCATAAACTGGACAAACTTCAAGAGCCACCTCCTGTCAAACAAATAAAACCTCTTCCAGCGCCAATCGATGTACCTAGAAAGAAAAGAGGCGGCAGGCGGTAATTTCAATCTTACCTGCTTTCTTTTTCCAGCTACATAGTCACATGCACAGATGGCCTTGACTGTTGTTAAAGACTCAGATTCTGTAAAGACGTCATTAATCCAAGTTTACAGGCTTATAAAATATATTTTTAATTCTGTCTCAAACTCAATGCCTTTTTGATGTACAGTGTAGCACTCAAATCCCTTTTATGTATGTGGCTGAAATTATTTTGTGTTACCGCAGCTATCGTAAAATGAAGGAACGTTTAGGAATGACAGAAATGAGAAAGGCGGCGAACAGGATGAACTTTGGTGAAGTGAGTGCCAGAGTAGTTTCCATAGTCTAGCCTCGTTCCTGTTTTGCATTTTTGCAAAGTAGCTTATTGTGGATGCTTTGTGTAGTGTGCCATTCTGTTGACCATTGTATGAAAGTACCAGTGTATGCAAGTAGTGTATATGGCTCTCCACATTTCTTCTCATGTTTTTAAATGCTATTACTTGATGCCTTGCAGTTTATACAGAAGCAGTAACACTTACAGCTTCCTATGCTGAGCTGTCAGAATCACAATTTTGTAATTTGTAGCACACATCTATTGTTTTGTTTAATGCCTTATTCAACCTGAAACTCATCTCTACCTTGTTGCTATGCCATGAACTCAGTCTTTTGCTTCCTTAATTACTGGCCCGTGACCAACACTGCTGATTCTAAGAGAACTGCTAGGGTGTACATGTATTATTAGTGATGGCAGCTCCAGGAGTGCAAGTGGCAGCTCCAGGATTTGGCATGAGGGCCAACCAGTGGGGGGCATTAGGGTAGTAGGCAAGTATCGTCCCAACAGGGGGCCATGGGGGCCAACCATTCAATATGTATAGCCACTGGATATGTGTAGTGATATGAGTAGTAGTATCTTCTTGGATATCTCTTCGTTTAACCTCATTTTCTTATATTTTTGTGATTTTCATTTTGTGGCTCTATGTCATGTGACAGGATTTAACAGCCTGTGAGCACAGTTAGAACTTTATATTTTATCATGCTTTATTGATTCACTTTTTGATATTTGTGTAGCTTTTAGAAGGAGAATCGCTTATAAATTCTGCAGCGTTATTGATTGATTTTCATTCCAGATTGAGGAGGATGCCTACCAAGAAGATCTCGGTCTGTCTCTTGGTGCGCTTGGCAAATCATCGTCCGGTCGCATCAGAGGACCCATTGTTGATTCTAAAACAAAGGCCAAAGTTTCAAAAACGCTCCAGGTTTGCTTCCATTTTGATGTTTCTGGCTTAGCACATCAGTGCGTTATTTTTACAGTTTTGCTTTTTATCTCACAGCTATTTAAAGATTTCACTGAAGTGAAAGTTTTAGTTTTTTCTAAAGTTATTTTAATCAATTTATTCCAATTTATTCTTTACCACTCCCGAGAAGGATTTGAGGGAATGAATAAAGAATAACATCGAATTAATAAGAGGATGTCAAGATCGGACAAAGTGGAAATCCACGGTTTTGCTAGCGTAGAAATACACAGCACCTAATGAAGAAAGAAGATTTTAGTCAATTACTCGGCCTGAGCCTATTTTATGGTTTTTATTTATATTTTCCTGTAACTTTTTCTATTCAAGCAAAAGATTCAGAAACAGCAGGTCTGGGGAGGAAGTACGTCGGTCAGGAAGCAGATTGCCGGAACCTCGTCGAGTGTTGCCTTCACTCCGCTGCAGGTAAGAAGCGATGGAGGCATGACTGGTCAAAACACTTTACAAAAGGGGATATTTGATATATGTGTATATATGTGTGTGTGTGTGTATAATATACTATTATACTGTGTATATATATATGTGTGTACATATATATCTGTATCTGAAATCAGAATTTCATGCTAAAACTGTGGATAGACTCGGATGTGTGCGTGTGTGTGCGTGTGTGTGAATCTATTTTATGAATTGATGGAGAAGAGACTTGAGTGGTTCAAAATCAAAACAGAAACAGGATTTAGACAAGGATGTATCCTATTGCCAATGCTCTTCAACATTTTATTAGATTACATCATGAGACGTATTGAAAACACGAATGCGTTTCTGACAGCTGGAAACTTTTATCTAGACTCTGGCATCTGAGGTCATGCTTTGAGAAATGCTTGTGGGCTTTGAAAATTTGATATATAATAGATATATAATATATATATATATATATATATATATATATATATATATATATATATATATATATATATATATATATATGAATATATATAATTGCATATATATATATATATATATTGCTTCTTAAGCAATTAATGAGAGCTTTAACAGGTGGGGTTGAATGCATTTCTTTTCATTTTATATTTTAAAACACTGGTTCAGGTCTTGAGATAGTTAATCCTCAGGTGAGCGTAAAGTTATGTGACCAGGCTGGAAAGTACTTTTCCAACCACTTCCTTCATATGTCAACAAGAAATGTGTGTGACAAATCAAAAGAGATTCTGACTGGAGAACTGTTGAACTGACTTTGATTTTATATATATATATATATATATATATATATATATATATATATATATATATATATATATATATATATGACATTCAGATACTATTATTTGAAAACTTTAAATTTTTGAATTTGCACTAATTTCTTAATTTGATTAATTTTTATTTTAATTTTGAATTTGAGGGTCTTGAGATAGTTAAAAGGAGAGGCACCAGTGAAATCTTTATATTTGCAATTGACCAGGCTGACTGAACTTTGACACAGTGGCAAACCGATGTACAGTGTAAGTTAGTTTTCAGATGAAGAGTTTTAAATGTTAACCAAAGAGAGTTGACTTTGACTGAGATACATACACACAACTGACTTTGATTTTATAATATATTTCTGTCATATATTACAAACATGTATTGAAATATGCATGTGTCGGCATATCATACAATTGCCTTTGTTCTCATTATCACAATTACTAACAATGAATAGTAAATCTGTTTGAGATTGACTTGAGAAAATCAGGGAAATACCATTATTGTTGAAAATATAACAACAACAACAACAAGCAAATGCATTATATGGGACGTCGCCAGTGCTTTTTGGGAAAATGTTTTTCTGGTACACAGTATTATGCTTCATTTTGCCATATTAAGAGACAGCTAAATGGTTAATTTTAGCATGCGTTTAAACAATGCTTCTATGGTTCACAGGATCGTTTAAATGTTGGGAAAATAATCTGATTTTATTTCGTAATAATTTAAATGCTTTGGATGGCAGTTCAAATGAGATTTGCAGCAGTTATATATGTGCCACTGGTGTAAAACATTTGCTTGTACACATCAGTTGCTTGTAGTCTGCATCAGTCATCGTCCGGTATTTTGGTTCGGCTGGTTTTAGTGCTGCTAAACGGATCATATTTAGTGGTCTTCTGTATTGTAGTTACTTATAACTATGTGGGGTCTAATTAACTGTAGTTCAGGCACAATCATCTGTATTGGGCTATTGGTCTAATGGTCTGTAGTGTTTGTCAAAATACTGTAATTGGTTTGCACAAGTAGTGGTACATTGTTTACTACACAAGATCCTATTATAATTCCTTATAATTCCTCTTCATGATTTTATTCCATGACTCATCACGAGTAGTGATTGTACCCAGGCCTATAGTGCGACTGTGTAGTTTATACCAGTAATGGTTGGGTTAAGTCAAAAGTCATTTGGATTCCGTACAGCTCGAAGCAGGACTGTAAGCTGAAAGGCAATACTAATTGGTTAAGACCGTTAAGTGAAATTAAATCGATTCGTGAACATTTCTTATGGTAGTCTCTCAAAAGTGGGGAGGGTGCTCGAGCCTATAGGCATAATCAGCGTCGTCACGGGGGCAAATGGGGCACTACCCCCAACCTGCCCCAGACCACCTACCAGATTCGCGCAAATCCGGTGAGAAAGTTTTCTGTGGAGGGGGTGAGGGGTGGGTAAAAATTCTGACACTCTAGCCCCGTTTGCCCCCCTCCCCCAACCAAAAATTCCTGGAGACGCCAGTGGGCATAACAGAAGTTTACGATGCCTATATGTTCGTGAATAATAAACACTAGAAGCGGCGTGTGTGTGTCCCAGTTGTTCCTTGATCGTTGGCGAAGGCCTGTTTCATTATCAGATGCCATTTTCTCAAAGAGCTTGGATGAATCATCGAGATATTTGAGTCGTTGAATCAGAGGCGGAAATTTGCTCTGGCTATAGGCAATTTATAACGACCTTATATAACCATGAGATAAACTAATGATTCCCACGGTGACAAAGAAAACCTTGATGTTCGTTAATTAAACAGTCCCGGCAGGGCCGTAACTTTACTCCTCAAGACCCTTAACCTGGGGGCATACAGGCCCAGGGCCTCGAAGAGTGAAGTGACGGCCCTGCCAGGCTGGAGCAGCAATGGAAAAGTTTCATGAAAATTTGCATGTCGGTCTTCAGCGGGGGAACCCCAGTCCTCTGAACCCCTGGCATGACTTAAGCGCTTTGGATTAACACAGTGTTTATTCTAGCCACCTTGACATTGGGTGGGGTGGGATTTTTAAATGTTTGCGGGGACAAGGTCTGAGTCTCCATTTTTTTTTTTTTTTGGGGAAATCCCACCAGGGATATTTGGGGAAAACTTTGAGGAGGAGGAATTCCCTCCAGAGAAGTCCTAGAATAAACACTGGATTAACATATTTAAAACATAGCAACTTTAATTATTTTAAATTTATGACACCATGATATATGACGTTATGTTTGGCCTATAACCAGTATCGGATCCAGGATTTGGCAAGTGGGGGCCGTTGGAGTGGCATCTTCTAAGCATGGGGCCAACCATTTGTTGTTAGGTATATAGTAGTAAGTATAGGGTTCCAACAGGGGGTCTCTGGGGGCCAGACATTTAATAGGGACACGGGCCCCCTAGCCCCATGCATGTGGAACCGCCACTGGTCATAACATAAAAGTAGTCTACCTTATGAGATGAACTGAACAGCAAAGTAGGACCTAGGTAGTACCTAGTTCATATGTAGGCCTGTTCATAGTGTTCATATGTAGGCCTAGTGACTAACAGATGAACTTCGATAGTGACTTTAGGGCTTGACTATTGCATTTTTCAGCTCTGCAAAGCATACAAACTAGATATGTAACTGGATATTTTAAAAATTTAAGAGGCAAAGGAATATGGCATAACATTCTGAAGAAAGGCATTAAAACATGCTTGTTTGCAACCTAGGTAGTTTGAAATCATGCTACTTCTAGTGTTAAGCACATGAACTAAAAGTCTTACTCGTGACTCAAAATAATAGAACCAATGAAATTTTATGAAGAAAGATGTGGACCACCGTTTAACAGCCCTACAGTAGACCTGCTGTTAATAATTCAGTATCAATTGATCACTCATTGTTCGTAATGATAACTAGTCTAATTAGGGGCATCACATGAAATCATCCTAATGTTTGATAGGCCCAATGTCAGTCCTATCAGTGGCATAGCGAGGCAAAGTGCCGCCCGGGGCGAGAAAAAAGTGCCGCTGCCTCCAAAATTTCAAAATTTCCTGGAAAAACCTTGCCAATCAAGTCCTTTAAAAAGTCTGACAAGCAAAAAACCCATAATAATTATAATTGTTTTAGGAAATCTCGAAAATGCCGCCCCTAGGGCAAGTGCCGCCTGGTGCGCTTCGCCCCTCTGCCCTCCACTCGCTACGCCACTGAGTTCTATGCTGTTCACCGTAGGTCTAAACAGGCCTGCCGCCTACAGATTGACTAATGTCGTTCTGTTCCCGCAGTATTGGTCTACGATTTGTCAAAATACAGTAGAATAGGCCTATAGGGGTTGGAGGACTTACCTTCAAACCAAAATATTCGACCAACAATGGTCGATGACTACTAAAAGCCGAAATTACATGTATCCAGTGTTTATTCTAGGCCTGTTTTGGGGGGATTCCCCCAAGTTTGAAATCTCCCCAAAAAAATTTCTATATGTTGCATCAAGATTTTTGGCAAACAAACCATATCCCCCCAAACATGTAAAACTCCCCCCTCAATGTCAAGGTGGCTAGAATAAACACTGCATGTATCTATCTCATTGCGATGGTTCCCAACTAGTGGGGGTGAGGTTGGTAGAGGGTAGAGCCCTGGCGAATTGAACAGTCCATCAGATATATACATGTAGGCCTACATTGATTTTACATTATAATTTTTTTTACAAAGTTACAAGATGCAACATATAGAAAACTTCCTAGAAATTCATTGCATTTCCTCTGCCAAGAGTTCTTGGAACCGCCACTGTTTATCACTGCAGTTTACGGAAGTAATTAAACTAACGTACTTGTAAATAGCATCCTGTACTCATCGAGTATAGTTCTAATAATGATAATAATAAACATACAAAGCCCGGTTACCCCTCTCCTGCTAGCCGAATATAGGGCACAAAAGCTTATATTCAGATTACACGAGGTAAAACAAACAGCCACCATTCCGGTCGATTCTAAACCTTTTCCAACCACGGCACACTTTCCAAGAAACATACAGTCAACGGCACACTGCAGCCGAAATGCACACACCATCTTTAAATGATGCATTTGTATAGGCCTGCTAGTACTATAATTATTATATTCTTGTCTAGTCGTCCTAGCTATAGAGTATAATATTGACTAACGTTCTTCATAAGTGCATATTTTCTTTGCAATCTGTAGGCCTATCACCGTTTCATGCTTAACTCCATTGAAGATATTATAATAATTCAACTTATAAGTTAACAATTAATACAGCATTACAGCACCATTATCATTTCCCTATTTTTCCAATATATTGTCAATGGCACTCTTCTACCGTTGCTGCGGCACAGTTGTGTGCCGCGGCACACAGGTTGGGAAGAACTGCTTTAGTAACTTGTCATAGACAAGTTACTGATCTGATGAAATGTCTGATCTGATCTGATGAAATACGTCAAAATTGGACGACATAAAAAAATTAATCGACGAGATCAGATATTACAGCGCATATCATATTACCTCTGATAAACTTAATTGGGAATCATGGGGTTTTTCTCTCTGTAATATATTTGATGGGACGGGTGGGGTTCGGGCGGCATCGGAACCCATATTCGGGCTAGGACCAGTCGTGGCAGTGTTTTATCAAGACTCTATAGTCCTTTGGGAGAGAAATTGACTTGGCTGGAGGGGAAGAGGCACAATTCAATGCAACAAATTTTTAGAGCTCGGAATTTTTGAGGAGAATTTTGAGGTTGGGAGGATCTCCCTCCTAACAGGCCTGTATAAAACACTGAGTCGTGGGATTTGTGCAAAATTCGATGAGAGATTTTATTGTGGTAGCGGGAGGGGGTGACTGTCGACACAATCGATAGACTTGGCTGTGATGTAATTTTTGGTGACACTATAACAACTCCCAATTAAAGTCTTTTGAGTTTACACGAGAGTTCACGATTCAACCCCAATTACCACTCTAGTATTACAGCGTATTCACAGTCACAGGCTCCTCCAAACCACTTAACCCGGGCAAAATTGGACGTGCGAGTTTGTCTCGATACTGTCCCCTCAGTTCTCGAGCAATGACTAAGACAATCATTAGCATCGGTGATACCGACAATTCTGCAGCCATCCATCATTGCAAGGTCTCTTAATACGAGTCTGCACTTTGATTTATTTATCATTCGTGCCTTTCGACGTGACGGTGTTGCAAATTCTAAGCCGACACTTTTTATTAAAGCCCAAAATCGTTAAAACGAGTTAAATATGAGCGCTGGCGTAGCCAGGTTCCGGAATGGGGGCGGAGGGGGGACACGCCAACAGTCTAGGGTAAAAAATCCCACACGAGCAAAATACGTCGTTATAGAGTTCTTTGTACATTCAAGTATTCTCCTCGGTCATGCTACCTACCTACCCCTTCCCCATATCTCAACATATCTTACGACCGGTCCCACCCAGATTAGGGGGTCGAGACCTTGTGTCCTCTTTCCCTGGTTACGCCAGTGAATACGAGTAAAAATGACCAAAATTTCCACTGCAATGACATATATGCATTAGCGTGATGGGGCATCGCCCTCCCCCTCCATTTGGGCCAATTCTGGTGGTCAAATTTGCGCAAAACCGATGAGAAGCATTTATTGGGAGAGAGCGCGGTTATCACAGTCTTCAATATTGCTCCAGTGTTCAGTTGCTATCCGTTACTCATTCCATAGCAAAAACATTTAGGATCAGACTTCACAGGATAAAATCTATTTGCGCCTACTTCTCCAGTGGCATTGAAAGGAGCGACTAGAAGGTCAGAACATATTAGCCTATAGGCAGTATAGATTGAGAGGTCTTTCAGTGACTTTAAAAAAATTTCTTGATGCTGTTGATCTCCAATAACATTTGCATCGACAATTAATTAATTATTCGCCTTCTGAGTTCGAGTAAGCTTAATAATAATCCGTTTACAACATGCACTGAGTTCATTCAAGTGCACATCACGCGACAGCGCGATTTAAAGTCCGAACGTTTAAAAATTCCAGATTTTATGCCATTTCACTCGCTAAACAAAATGCTGCTGGTTATAATAGAATCAATCACATAATTATAATCGAATTAAATGTCAGACATGTCAACGTTTTTTGTCTCACTATAGTCCAAAACAAAACTGACAAATGTTTAGTTAGGGCTAAGGCCATTGTTATTATTTAAAATTGGTCTAATTCCATAAAGATGTTTTCAGTTTTAACAATGGTCGGCCCTGTCCCTATACATGTACTGTATACCGGATATGAATTTGTCCGGGCGGGTAGCCAGAAAAAGCACTAAGAAATAGACCGTTTGTTCCTACTCAATTAAGAATAGACTACGTGGGCGGTCGAGATGCCGCTTGATGGCATTTTTTTCGGTGCACTCTTTCACTTCTAATACGTCACTGAAGGGCAACGAAATCAGCAGCACTTCACTTGACGTCATCTCTTGAGACGATGAGATAATCTTTCACATCTGGGAATTTGGAGGGCGAGAGGGGGCAACAGATTCTTTTGGAATGGATAAAGTAGAGTAGCGCGACACATCTGCCTGTACTTTTTTGCTATATATATATATATAGGTTATATAGAAAGTAATTTATATAAAATGGATAAATATATATATATATATATATATATATATATATATATAGTCGAAATAAGGTAAATACAGGTACACATCTTGCCTGTATTTCATTCGTACGACTGAAACAGGCATGCGCCATAGTATCTCTTAAAGCAATATAAGAGGCGCCATAGAAGCCAATGAGTAGATTAGACATTAAGTTAGATATTACACTGTAGATTAAAGAATTAGAGATAAAGCAATGATAGTGTATATATATATATATATATATATATATATATATATATATATATATATATATAGCTTATTTTCAGTCAAGTAAACCTAGCCATTCCTTGATTGATCGTTGTTTCAGGATACTGATATGGAGTTATCAGCGTCTTCCGAGAGAACAGCCAGCAACAATTACGCAAATTAGTACGGTACAGTAATCAAACAGTATTTCAATAATTCACTATTTTCAAATATTAAAGACTGAAACTTGCATTTTCTGAAAGGGTCGGCCTTAGGCACAGTGCACCATCAGAGTATCTCTTACAAAATGTCGCTCAATTATAAGAGGAATCTCGCCATAGAAGGCATAAATAAATGAGTAGATTAAGACATTAGTTAATCTTTGATATTACATGTAGATTAGAAATAAAAATTATGTCGGACTCGAACCCAATGATAGCGAACAAGTTATCGGGTGCTCATTTCTCGTAAGAAAAACTGCAAATAGAAGAGAGCATCAACAAGCAAAAAGGTTGGCTTTGATTAGTCAGTCAGTGTGGCTACATTCTTCTCAAAGTTGATTGATCAGGAAAGACTTTGTTCTCAGGATACTGATCAAACATGGATTTATAAGTAATTTTGAGTCTTTCCAGTAAAAAAACAGCCTGCAAAGCAACACTTAGGTTAAATTAGTATAGGACTATTCCAAGACCAATTTGTTTCAGGTGTACATTTGAAATCGAACAGTATTAATAAGGCCTTACTCACTAATGTAAATTATAATGTTATGATTGAATATCAAGTCTTACAAGCAGATTTGCAGTTATTACAGGATTACTTACAATTTGCTTTTTGTACCTAAAATCTAAAACGCCTACGGGCATCTGTAATTTCAAACACTTTTCGGGGTTATACCCCATTAAAAGGGAGAGGTAGAGGGCATGGGAGGGAAAAGATAGAAGGAGAGGGAAATGGATAGGATAGGGAAGAGTGAATGGAGAGGGATTGGGAGGGAGACGGCGGAGGGCTCCAAAATGTATGCTTTGCCTGGGGCGCCATTTGGGCTAGGGCCGGCCCTGCATCTGAACCAAGTTCACGACTGCATTAAAAGTCACTGCAGTGCGGTACAGCACAGTTCACGCAGTGCCAACGTCTTTTACTAATGGTTCCGTCGGTTAAAAGCATTCGTGCGTTTGCGTGCGATCGTTTGGTGGATAGCGGAGATGCCCTTAATTAACTCGATCGCTGCATTTATTTTTTTCCGTTCCAGTATTTAGTCGGTTAACGAGGCGCCATTTGTAATCTCACTTTAAATACGCGAATACTAATTACGGAAATATAGTCAGTCCACAGGGCTATTATTATAGGCTACTGTAAGCTACTGTAGATTCCTGGAGCAACGTCCTGAATGCAACCGGTCTGTGTGTCTAATAAACAGCATTTTCTGCCCATTTTCCAGAAGCAAATACTGTAGCCTATAGCCTTTAGGGGCGATCCAAACCCATTGGAATGCAGGGATTCGAATTCAGACCTCGATCAGTGAGTGACCAGTCCAGCAGAGGCAGACCGACGATAACGATTTCTCCTCAGCGAGTTACCGTACGTTTACCGTTGGCGCCTTCCCCTCCTCCTCCTCTGGTCGCCGCGGCGTTACTTTTGGCGACCTTCCTGCGCTCCTTGATCATCCGATAGAGTTCGTTGAGCGCCTCGTCCAGTCCGTCGCCCGTTAAGGCGCACACCTGTTTCACCGCCACCTGTCGGCCGGTTCGAACGTCCGCCACCCGCAGCGCGCATTCCAGGTCGACGGCCGACCTGGCCCGCGGCAGGTCCTGCTTGTTGGCCAGCACGACGATCGGCACCCCGGCCGCCTCCGGGGTCCGGGCGATGCGATGCAGCTCGACCTTCGCCTCCTCGAGCCGCTCGCCGTCGCTGCTGTCGACGACGAACACGATGCCATCCGTCGCCCGCGTGTACGACCGCCAGAGCGATCGGACCTTGTCCTGCCCGCCGACGTCCCAGATGACGAAGCTGACGCCCTTCGCCTGCCCGTGCGTGCCCTTGACGGTCTCGCAGTTGAAGCCGACCGTCGGGCTGGAGGCAACGAACTGGTCGTACTTGAGGCTGAACAGGACGGTCGACTTACCGGCCGAGTCCAGCCGAGCATTACGACGTGGACGTTAAGTTTTCCCAAACGAACGCCCATGACGATTGTACGACTCAAAAGATCGACGCAAAAGACGGCCGCCCTGTGACTTTCACGCCCTGGAATTTAATCCACAAAGGGCTTCGGAAACTGAAGATCCATATTATGTACGCGGTGCAATGACAATACGTTCGTATAAAGATGTTCAAATCTAGAAATGAAATAACAGACGTTCGATGTTGAATATAATAACAATAACAGTAACAATAATAGCAAAAAATAATAAATGATGATGATGATGATAATAATAATAATAATAATAATAATAATAATAATAATAATAATAATAATAATAATGAAGTTAACAAATAACCGACCCCAAGGACGAGGAAAGGATTCAACCGACCCTAATTAAGGACGAGGATAAGAACAAGGACCAACCCCAAGGTTATGGACGAGAACCGAATTTCCAAACGAGGACAAGGATGAGGAACCCCGAAACACAAGGACCATAGAAATTAGGAAATCAAGGACAAGGACGACCTCTGTTAGACAAAAGTCAGAAAGTAAAAATCAAAAATAATTTCAATTTGAACACATTAGAAACGTCCATCTTTGTAAAACAAAATCTAGTAAACAAAAAATGATTTCAAATAAACAATGTTTCCAACAAATCAGTCTGAATACTTTATGAGATTAAGAAAACACTCATTCAATTGCCATGATATAAGAAATAGTTGGTTATCCTTTTTCTAGTGGCTTTCACGCAGGCAGTGATGCCTTCTAAGCCACTTTAAATCAGCTAAGTTCTTTGTTCCGTTCCTTTCAAAGTGACACAGTATTTTGGATACAACCAGTGGCTAAGCAACTATGGAAGCTAGGGTTAGGTTAGGGTTAACCTAATAATCCTAGAAAAACTATCATACCTTTTTTTTTTTTTTTCAACATTAGTGAATTTAAATAGTGTTGAATTTTTATTTTTTTTACTTCAGGCGAAACTTTACTTTCCCCATGGCAAAAGATGCCCCCGGGCCAAATCAGTTTGACTGATACCTGAATTAGAAATTTAAAAAACTAGGTTTCTGGTTACCGCTTTCAAACAGGAAAATAGTTCAGTTGCTCAACTGGTATTATAAAGGAAACAATGAATACACATTTAGAGTAACTCAAAGCAAGTGTTAGATATAAATCACATACTACTCTTCTTGGAACATAATTATCAGAACAATTGAAAAATCAATTACAGTAATTTGTCCTTATAAATTTTAGGACTTTACAAGAACCAGAAAAGGGATCTAACGAGGGATAAGGACAAGGATTGAGCCCCAAGGAGGATTATGACTTTTTGGACTTCAAATTGGTCCTTGTTTCCATTATATGACAAGGATTATTAACATCATAATATAATAATAATAATAATAATAATTTTTAAATATAATTTAATAATTTAATTATAATAATGGTAACAAATAAACTACAACAGATTCAAAACCAAGCAATTAAATTTTTCAATTTACAAATTAAAATAATACAAACTTAAACAATATTCACACACAGCAAACTTCCATCTTTATGCATAAAATATGTAAACAAAAAAATTACCAGAAATATTTTACAAACCTGAATACTTTATATTGGTAAAAAGTAGCCTACATTTCCATGATGTAAGAAATAGTGATAGCTTCTCTATTCCTTTTGCTACTACCAATAACAGATTATTCACAATCAAATACTTTGGTCCTAGAATATGGAATTCATTACCAACAAAACTATCATATATTATCAACATTAGTGAATTTAAATATAAATTGAAAAGTTATTTATTATTAGGCCTATCACCATACTTGCCAAATTAGTTTGATGTACCTGTTTATCTTCTAGGTTTCTTTAACACTTTCCAATATTGACTTGCTGTATATTGTATAAGGTTATTTTGTCAATCATCTTGCATTACTTAAATCAATTACTATGTAAAATATTAATTTACTAGGTAACTCTTGGTGGGAATTATGTTTCTTTTTTGGTATCCTGTTTCCATTATATGTATTACCTATTCATATTAGCTAAACTAACTGTTATTTTTTAAATATAATTTAATGTTTGTTATAATATGTATTCCTAATGCATGGCATTGGCTATTGGAAATAAACTTTTGGCTTTCTTTAAAAAAAATAACAACAACAATAACAACAACCACAAGGTTTAAAGTGGTTCAGGAGGGTTTGCTCTGTATGAGAACCACTGTTGTACCCTTCCAATCTAGTATCCTATAGTACAGTGTACTGAGGTTTATTTTGAAATCATTAACACTCGTAGCCTGAAAGACGACAATTGTTAAACGCGACTGACGAGTGATGATAACGAGTCATTGAAGCACAATCATTTACCTATCTGCGAGACAATAATAGTGTGGGGCAGGCTGTGACTGTAACCCGACCTGCTTTCCAAACGGCAAACGATAGACTTGTATAACAGTCAATTTACTTCAATTCAATAGCGGCTCCAGGATTTGTTACGTGTTGGGTTGGGGGAGGTGAAACTTCTAAGCATAGAGGCCAACTATTTTTCATAAACCTGTGGACTAGTCTAGTTGTTTAGAATGAGTGCATTAAAGTATGGGGGTCACTGGGGCCAGGTGTTCAATAGGGATCACGGGCCCCCACCCCGGGGCTCCTGTGGAACCGCCTCTGAACATGCTCTGAATCACTTACTCGTCGACAGAGATGAATGTAGACTCCATATACAGACGCAACGCGTAGGCGCTATCGAGGATTTTGAAATGTGCGCACATCGACCGTGTGCATCTCCTACTATACCAGAAACAGCACAGAACGAATCGGCGATTGCCTATTTGACAAGTTCCTGATTACGGAACAATGATAGATGACGTTTCTGTTAGGCCTGCATTAAATCGGTCGACCTATAGCGAAATACAGTTTAACTGCTTTAGCAAAAGTTCGTAACGCATTAGCCAACATGCCATGTGCTTTCGCCGAATGTTTAACGATCGGTCTCGTAATGAGAAACGCCCGCTGCAGCGAAAGCCCCGAGCTTCGCCTAGCAATATACCGACGCGTACGTATTAGACCTGCGTATGTACAGCAGGCCACGTTATGTACGCTATAGTCTAGACGGCGACCGGTTGCGTACAGTCAAAAAGGCGGCGACCGTTGTCAGTCAAAAAGGCTGGACGTTGTCTGGTGGGGGGCGAGATCTCGGGCCCCGTGACCTGCTGTGGGCAGAAATTGCCGACTGCACAGCTGTACACAACCTGACAGAACGTGCGGGGGGAAGAGGAATTTTACGAGCAATTTTAAAGAAAAAACATGGTTCGGTGTTGTATTGATAGGTGAGCGCACGGCGACTCAATGTTGTCAAACAGAATCGGGTCTGAGGATTGTTAAAGTAATCTGTCGGCGGATTACTATCATGGATTTTCTGTGATTCTAAGCACTGCCTGCAGGGGCGTAGCGACGGGGGGTATATCGGTATATATACCCCCCCCAAATCAGTCTGCCTTAAAGTTTTCATGTGATTTATATGGTTTATGTGGTTTGCAGTTGTTAAGATTTATACCCCTCAAATATAGGCCTATTTATACCCCGCAAATCAAATTTCTGGCGGCTACGCCTCTGCCTGCCTGCCTAATTAGCTACAGCACACCACATTTATCGAGGGCCTATCTAGGAGTTTATGCATAGGATGCTATCATGGGGTGTCAGGACAACCTCGGGTTTGAGCCAAGGGGTGTCCAATAGGCAATAGCTGCTGTACAGTAGGCCCTAACACCCCGCATAATCACTGCAAATTTATCATCTACAAGAATTTATCAAAGTCCGTGCAGCTATCAGAGTTGCCATGGCCCCCTTTGGTCTTTGGCTGTCCTCAGACCCTGACAAGCAAAAAAAGGTCGTCAACTTTTTTCCAAAGTTGTAACAACTTGTCAGGTCGATAGTGTCTGGCCCCCTTACCAAAATTCTAAATACGCCACTGGCAGCTATAATAATAATAATGATTGCATGTCCAATGATGAACTTATATTTTTAGGTAAACGTGATTTTTATCATTAGTGACGCCCTTATTTATAATTATTTTGAGACGATTAGGCCTAGGCCTACATTGAAGTGATATCATCATCATCTCTTCAAGGTAATTAGGGCAATTGCTACCATCTGCTGCAGCAGCAGCTGCACACCCACGTAGAGCAGGCCTTCAATTTAAGGCGCTTACGTAGTGGCGCTCGATATAGTCTAGGCCTAATTGGCATCGGTCTATCACAATATTACAAGTCTGTGATGTATCGGGTGTGGTTATATCCTGATTAGTCAGTTTGCATTACGACAGACAGAATGTACTTGCCTAATTTCTGGGGAGCGAGTAAGAAAAGAGAAATTTCTGGGGAGCGAGTAAGAAAAGAGGAATTTCTGGGGAGCGAGTAAGAAAAGAGGAATTTATGGGGAGCAAGTAAGAAGAGGAATTTCTGGGGAGCAAGTAAGAAAAAAGGAATTTCTGGGAAGCGAGTAAGAAAAGAGGAATAGGGCCTACAGAAGGGCCACAAAACATTTTATAGGTGACCACCAGACGTCATGTTTAACTATGCAAGTCAAATCAGTCAGCAAATCAGGCTTCAAGTGATATATTATTGAGCAATAAATACCGGATTACCTTGTATAAGCATTTTCACAATAACAGTAACATTCTGATAAATTATGCCCATATATATTTAGGCACATATATATAATAAATACAGCTGTGTGAAAAAGTCCTGCACGTTTCACGCTCCTCACAAAAATTTTGTTGTGAGGATCCATAAGGCAATCACACAATAATTAGCAAATTCTTTACAAAAACATCAATACCTGTTGAAATATATTGAGATTTTGTTTTTGCATTTTCTAAATCATTACATGGTTATTCAAATACTTGTTCTTCAATAAAAAACAAAATGTATTTTAAAGCTGTTGCAATAACATGTGATACCCTATTGAGATACTGTGACGTTTTTGATTTCCTGAAAAGTTTGTTATTTGCACATGTGAGGTATTATATATTATTTATATCCTAAATCATTAATGGTTATTCAGATATTATAAAAACAAAAATCCCAAAATCCTATAAATGCAGGACTTTTTATATATATATATATATATATATATATATATATATATATACTACTGTACTGATTTTCGTATGATGGCTAAGCATGTCTATAGTGATCAATCTATTGTGAATAAAGATCTGTGGAGTAATTAATCAAGTAAATTATAATTATTTTCTAAATGTCCGACAAAATTTCCACTTTGCTACGCTAGTAAGAGAAAGCTTTGGCAAGAGAACACACTCCTCACCAAGTCTACAAAAATTGATTTAATTACAACTGCAAGCTTAATGAATAGTGATGCAGAACTATGATTACTGCAGTGGCGGCTCCCATAGGAGGGGCCCGTCCCCCTCTATTGAGTGCCTGGCCCTCCCAGTGGGCCCCTATACTTACCGGTAATACTACATACATAACAACAAATGGTTGGCCCCCATGATTAGCAGTTGGCCACCCCAACGGCCCCCCACTTGCCAAATCCTGGAGCCGCCACTGGATTATCGTACGCTTCTAAAATCACTGCATGATTACTTTCAATAAAATGAACTTGATGCATATGGGAAAACAATACTTTAAAATCTCTATGCTTTTATTGGTGGTACACCATGATCAATATTTGCATCCTTTTGAGATTAGTGATAATTTCTATTCATCAACACTACAGATTTTCTAATAAAAAATCACACATTAAATAAATATACTTACAGATGACCTGACAATCTTGATGATGCTATAGCATAATGCACAAAACTCCACAAAGGGCTCATCCATATAGTACATACACAAAAGGCATATTTTAACCCCCTCCCCACCCCTGTTGCACACACCGTACGCACGCAAAATCTCCAAAATCCAACCCCCTCTGTGTGTGCATACTATATGGATGGACCCAAACCTAATGGACCATCATTTGTTAGCACTGAAAACGCTTGGGGACATTTATGAAAGATTAAGTCATTTATTAAAACCTCTTAAATCCGTTTAACACACAGACGCATGCATTGTTAAAATCTTGGTTGCGCACTTATGAATGTTGACTAGAAACATGATTTCCAAAGAAATCAACACAGGTTCCACATCACATCACGTTAGCAGTACTCCTTGCTAGATAGGTTATGCTCTCAATGTACATTACTGCCAACTCCTTGTTAACAATCCAATATTTGGAGAAAAAAAATTACAAATTTAACTTAAACTGTCTATGCAACGAACGAACATAAGTCTAATGACAATTAGAACACCTATAATCTTCATCAGCCTAAATATATTTAATAAATCTAGTTTAAATAGCTGTTAGGCTTCCAAACATATGGTAAGAGCGAAGATGAAAAAGGGCAGACAATATGTCAGTACAGTACGACTCGAACACAATCATTTTCACATCCAGTCAGTCCACAAGGCACTATATAAAATTACACAGTATAAATAACATACAAAAAGTTTGATAAGGCTGGACAACTTTCTCAAAGCTACTGTTCCATTCGACTAAAGATTCTTCAACTATGAAAATAAGCCATAAAAGTATACAACGTCAATACGTTATACAAAGTACAGCTGTACATGTAGGTGTCACAGGACTCGTACGTTATGTAAACAACTCACAGAGGAAAACAAGTCCTAGTCATAGGGTTAGACTCGGCGCTCAAAAAATAAAAAAGATGTCAAGAAGCAAAGAATTAGAATTCTTATAAAACAAAATAGCAACCAAAAAGACTGATAACAAATATCTGACCAGAAACAAACTAGTTACCTGAATTAATATAATGCAAATATAATGTCAACGGAAAGCCTGATTTGTAAAACAACTATTAATGCCATATGCAAAGATTATTTTCATGCAAAGATTTGATATATTACTAGAAGTGTTAAAATATAAGGACAAAATTCCCTATAAATGCACAGTGGAATGTTTTCAGTTGTATAACATAGTGTGATTAATAAAAGGGTACAATCTTGAAACGAGCTTTTATGCTCAGGGTGCAATTTGTAGGCGGAAGGGGGAATTTTCCTCCTCACTGCCCAACTACATCCCCACAAAGGTGGCTACTGACATCCCAGCCAAGGACCCCACTGGGGAAAGCCCCCAAACCCCGCTATAGGCTGCCGCTCCACGTCCACCCCACTGCTCCAGTTAGCAAATCGTACCCTGCTCGTGCATTACAAAGGACGGTTTGCAAGCGTTGTTGAAATGTCATTTACGAATAAAATTCAACATTCGGACAACACATTCATCTCTTACCAACAAATTTTGCCACACTAAGCTCAGAACCAACAAAAAACAAACACAGATTTCTCCTTTTGCCATCAAATGAACACAACATTTTAAATGTCAACAAGCAAACTTATTCCTGTTCCTCATAGCATTATTTACGAGTCATTATATGAAAAAGTTTCAATGTCAATATGTGCTGCAAAGTATCGGGAGACGAGCAACTTTTTTCCATTCATCTTTATCCAAAACACTAATAAATGTTTTATATCAAAATTATCCACATTATATATATAGACATAAATCTATCTAAGTTCAGTCTCAAAATTTAACTTGATTAATGCAAGCAAACTTCTCTTTATTTCAAAAGTAAAGTTAAAACGAGACGAGTCACAGAAGTTGGCGAATAACCAAAGTCCACTTTCTTAACCTGGAATAATAACAAACAGCATTGTCTCATGTTAGAATAAATTATTACGCAATCATTAAGGAAGCCACGAAAATCACAGAGTGACGATCACCAAATCGACAGCTTTTTTAAAAACCAAGTGACAACACACCAAAACAAAATCACCAAACAAGCTACCTCACATCAGTGCATGTCTAATTGCTGTCACTCTCATGTATTTCTGTTAGTGATTTTATACAAAACAGCCTGCAAACATAGTAAATTGCTCCAAATTTATTAGTAAATTCAACAAAAAACATTTTATGTACAAAACAAAACACAAACAAGCTAAAGTCTGCAGTACTTATACATTGCATTTTTTCAGACAGCCATCTATACCCTATTATCAACTAGACAAAGATTGAAACAAAAATGCAGAGATTTTCTTATGTTAAGAAATTCTGAGATGCATTACATTTTTGGAGAACATGTACAATTGTACATAATATAAATATGTATGTATGCACAGATATATACATACATATAAATTCATTAAAACCCTGAGCAAACAAATGATACAAAATTGTATCCATAAAAGAGCTCAAAAGAATAAAATTTTATAGAATGTCGAGTCTATCAAGAATAGGTTCAATTTATAATTTACTAACGTACCAAAACTGTTTACAGCAAATCTGTGATAGCTACATATCCACAACCAAATCCTCAGATTATTTTCCACTTATCAATATTAAATTTTATTTCAAATTCAATAGTACTACATATTTTATCATAATAATTGTGATGAAATGGCAAAAATAGCAAATTTAAACAGAAGAATAAATAGTCCAAAAGCACCTAAACCCTCTTCATGGAATTTAATTTGATAAAGTCTTATATTATAATTTTGATAATAGTCAATAGGTTAGCATTGCTTAGTAATGAGGTATCTAATACATGTATAAAAATCTAAAAGCCACATAAGATACACATTATAAAAAAGATCACAGCAGGAGTAGTTAATGATTACCGGGTAGTTAAATGTCAGACGACTCAAGAATACAAATAAATCACATTTAGCTAAAAGATGCCATGAATTGGTTGCTATGGAAACAACCTAAAACTATTGCACCAGTGATGGTCAAACTTTCCAGACTGCAAATGAAAAAGAAACAGTGACAAGTAAATGACAGAAGCATATACAGTAGAACTTCGTTACAGCGTAATTAGCGAGTGTAAAATTCAGTACGTTATATCCAATACTATCCAATACGGTAGCGCATCACACGGGACCGTATGTTACGGTATGTTATAATCAAGTATACATTATAACCAGGGCGCAATTTGTGGTGGGGAAAGGAGATTCCCCACTGCCCAACTGCATCCCCCCTACTGCTACATCCCCACCACTACATCCCCCCACTGCTACACTTCCCTAACAACTACACCCCCCTCAAGCTCAACATACCCCCCCCCACTGCTCCAGGTCACAAATCACACCCTGATTATAACCAAATTCATTATAACGAAGTTCTGCTATAGTTGACGAGTCACGAGTGCCATGTAACCCTGCAAAGCTAGTTAATAATTCAGATCCATAAAAAGTGCAATATAATAAAATAACTGAGGACACAGCATAAGCAAACTAATTCAATTCTATCCTTAAATAATATTCAATTGAATCTATACTTACTGACAGCAAAAATAATACTGCAAAATTAAAAATATTCATTCTTGTAATAAACTGCAATAAATACTGTTACAGTCCCAGATCCCAAGAAAAAGAACTGAGTACAGAAATTGCATCAAAATGGAATAAATATGACTAGAAAAGAAGTTGGAGCATGAATTACAAAAGTAATAGCAATGAGGTAAAAATAGTCCATCCTAAATAAGTAGGGAATAGGCACAAATCATTCTATGCTGGTTCATGAGAAAGACCTGGCATTACAACATAAATAACACATAATTGCTTGTTATCAGACAAAGAGAAACGTTAAAGTGGAGACTTTCGACAAACAAACTGAAAGGCATGTAAAAGCAATTTCACAAATGCAAACAGCAAACAATAAAGCAGTGACAAAACACTTTTTAAAAATGAAGCACAAACACTAGATACATTTCAAGCTTTGCAGCTAAAAAGTATTGATTTAACTTAGACCCAAACAATTTGTGTTCTAAACCACACAACATAAGCAACAAAAACCAAGTTTGGTACCAACATCGCAGAAAATTTTATATAGCACTGAATTTATTTTAAAACTAAATAAAATATATACCAGCTCATCAACTACATTTAAAAATAAATCAAGTGAAGGCACTTTATGTATTCTTTATGTATATAGCTGCATGCTTCATTTACTGTCTCTTATTTAGTAAATAGCAATAGCCACTGAAACTTAAATGCTTGAAGCTCTGCAAATGTTGTCTCCAATAACAATACGATCAAAACTTGACACATCAGAATACATAAACAAAACCTATATAAATTGAAAATAATTCATTAGCAGGACTTAAAAAGCTAATCCTATGAACCCAAGAAACTGATATTTTGGCGTTAACCTCTGTGCAAAGCCCTATTTGGTGCCGCACGACCAATCCCCATCAGCACACCGAAGTTCAGCCCGCTGAGCTCTGCAAGTACCTATCCGGATGGGTGACCGTCCTGGGGTTGAGTCATGATGCCAGCGGCCAAGTACCAGTAAGTCATTCATTGCTTAGGTGTGGATAAATTGGTACTTGGTAGCAGTGTTAAACTAGGAAGGTAAATGTGGGTCTAGATTTACAACTGGCAAACTACTGTACATCAATGGTGTAAGCCACCTGCATCTCTGCTTGCCTCAGGAACCAGAGATCAGCACCAATCCTAACGCTCAAAATCAAATATGAGATTCATTTACCTTTTTAAAGTACAAGAACTGCTGAAACCTAGGGTTTTCAATATAACACAATCTTGACTTAAAATGTTAATGCAGTCCCATTCTCGAACAAGCGTAGGGTCCAGCACTGATCTGTGTACTAGGCAAGCAGTAACACAGGTGGCTTATGCCATTAACCCCTTAACTGGGAAGGTGGCTTAAATGCCGGTTAAGGGGTTAATATAGCCTACCACTGCTTTTTATAAACCTGTGTTTTACCTTTGCAGTTTAACTCTACCAATTTATTAAAATCTAAGTAATGAACGGCTTGATTGGCTGCTGACACCACTACTAGATCTCAGGCTCATCACCCATCCAAGTACTAACCTCGCTCGACATTGGTTAACTTCAGTGATTGTACAACGCCAAATAGGCTGATAATCTTGACTTAGCACAGCTATATTGTTTCCTGAATAAGTTTATTTACTCATAATTCTCAACAATCAACAAACAGATCTCAGAATTACATTGAATTTTGCCTGCCTCTACTCTACATACATGTAACAGCATGAACCACGCCAAACTTGTAACCGCAATACGCTAGTCTTGCCAAGGTTTTGGACCCCACAACCCTAGATTGGTCAGGCTCATAGGATTAAAAGAGCACTTGAAACTGACAAGCAACCAAGCGATACACACAAATACACGACAATCTATCCTAATCAGAAAGTCATCACAGCTATCTCACTTATTATTGTATCAGAGTACCTACATATCGTGGACGTGTGTGGCTCAACCATTGCTCAATGTCGACCAGTTCTGCTCTCCCTGTATTCTCGCTCTCGCTGCGTTCTCGTTCGCGGTCGCCGCGTTCTCTGTCGCTGCGTTCTCTCTCGCTGCGCTCTCTCTCGCTGCGTTCTCTCTCGGTTCTTTCGCGTTCGCTTCGCTCTGTCTTTTCCCTGTGACGCTCCGATTCGTAGTGGCGCTCCTTCTCTCTGCTCCGATCGCTGTACTCGCGCTCACGACTGCGAGAACGATGGCGACTCTGCTTCTCCCGTTCCCGGTCTCTTGATCTTGACCTTCGATCGCGGCTCATCATTCTACACAAGACACAGAGATCAAGGTCTTTTAAAAGGCAAAATGTTTGCATCTCAATGTTTGGCAACACATATTTAACTACAGAAATTAGATTATGTGCGTGAAGAAAAAAATACCAAGAAAATTTTAGCTGACATTTTACAAGTTTCAGATAATTTAAATGCTTGCAAAACAAGCCCACTTCTATTGACGGTGAAATTATGAATAATTGTTTTGCAATAAGAACAATCGTCTCACATCATTCAAAGATCTTATTAATCAGTACAAAAGCAATATTAATGCTGCAACAATGAGGAAAGCGACCAAAAAAAACACCCGCAAAGCAAAATACAAGCAACACAAATGCAAGAAGAAAAGAACCCTTACGAAGCAGAATCATAACCCCAGTCGTCAACAATGACCACTGTACATTGTACAACAAAAAACATACTTGGAGCCATAAGACTTTGATTCAATTCCATGCAGGGTGTCCTGTAAAGAACTGATCAGAATCCTGCATCTATCGTCGCTCGCTATTTTGCTCTGCTTAATCAATGAAATAGCGGTCACCAATGTCTCAATTGCACTGGCAAACTCTCCTGCAACAATCACATTATGCAGAGGATTACACCAACAGCAGCCAACTGTTGGACACTAAAAATTATCAAGGTTCTGAATAACATAATGCAGAATGCAACATCAAGTATTGTGACAATATATGGATATAATTCAAAATATGACATAATGACAAGAAACAATCAAATTGACATGATATTATCGAGACCGCTTAAATTTAAAACCTATAATTCTGTAACCGAAAATAAGCAGATAATTTCAGAAAAGGTCATTATAGTAATGCCCACACAGGCTAGTACATTATCATTTAACTAGTAAGCACAAATACAGAAATAAAGATAGCAAACTGTCAATTCATCATTGTCCTATAGGAAAGACCACCCAAATAAAGGATATCTGAAACTATTACAAACAAAACAAAACTACACTAATTATGATTATTATGCAGGACAACCGACCAGCGCTTGCATCCTGGACAGCCCGTGATATAGCAGTGCTGGACACAGTCTTGTTGCGCTGAAGGATCTCATCAAACTCTGAGTCATTCAGCTGAGATGATGGCTCATGCCTAGAGAAAGGGACAAGTCCTTGGCATAAAGACACCTTATACAATTTAAGAAGAACTGATCAACCGACTATAACAGATTCATTTCACCAGATTCATGAAAATAACAAAGGCTGCGAATTTTCCTAATTTGTTTACAAGTCTACCATCACCAGATATCAATGGAATTCTAAATGCAGACAACGGTGACACAATGAAATGCAGTCCATATTTAATATATTTGCCATTTCTCCCCCCACACAAAAGCCAATGCAACACCAAATCAAGCTTGCAAATTTATAGCCATTAGCCTTAAAATAAGCAATGCAGCAGCAGGATTTATCAACCGTTATATAAAGTTAAGTAAATTTGTAACATTCATTTGTGGCTTTACATTTTGTTTTTTTAAAATTTTCAGTTGACTAATTTTAAGAATTAATTTTTATTCATTCTATCTGTTTTTAGGTGAAACACTGATCTGGTGGATGTCCATAGGCGAGTGACAAGGATGCATGTTTGCCCCTGCACTCTTCTGCATCACCATTGACTTAATACTGGAGCGTATGTCACCAAACCATGACATTAGCATTTGGCCCGCACACTGTATCAGACCCAGTCTACACCAACGACACTTACACTTCCATCAGTTGGTCGAGCAGCTGAGCTCTTATTGGACTTTGGCACAGCCACTGTCCCTCTTGAAGCAAAAGCTTCCTGGAAAAAGACTCATCTACAAAATCTGGGATCAACCGCAAACTGGCACCCTTTAACATCGGCAAGGATGCTGTGGAATCATCACCTAATAGAAATATTGCAACAGCTAAGCCTGAATGCCACGGCAATCGGGTTGGAACAACGAAAGAAGATATTTATTTTAAAAAGCAGAAACCTGTTCAGATAACAAGGTATAATTTATGCATCACAGCAAAATCAAACATCATAAATTAAACTTATAGAATGCAAAACAATCCCATTTATTCAATATATCAACTAATAAGGAGCATCACCTTTCACTTCTAGGGGCAGGTGAAGGTCCTCTACGATCACGATATGAATCTCCTGCATAACTAGAAGGTCCTCTGTCAAATAAAAAAGCATGCACATATTAGTAAGACCTTACTCTCACTATATATAAATACTAATCCAGTAATTAGGTGTAGAGCAAAGGAAATTGGATTAACAACGATATCAATAGTAATACTGCTGTTATTGATTCTGAATTATCCGATAACAAAACACTTATCTATTTATGTATGCTGAAGAAACGGTTCAATAAAACGTTTGCTTCAAGAATGTCAAACATATTTCACGATTTTCTAATATAATACAATCCAGATAAGGCTCCAAAGTTCACAGAATTATCAATGAAGGCAAAGGGCAACTCATTGACAGGTTTAAACAGTGGTAATTGCACTCCAAGGTAATAGCAATTGCCCAACTACTTTTCAATTCAAACAGCAAGACCTCATTAAGTTTAACCCCTTAACTGTGTATTTGACTGTAACTCAATGTAAAATGGACGGATATATTCGGGATCCCCAGTTAAGGGATTAAAGTTTCTGAGAATGCACCAATAAAAGACGTTAATCAGAAATGGGAAACCTCTCAGGTGATGATCTACGTCCGTAACTGTCAGATGATGAATACTGAGTTGATGGTCTGAAAGTTCAGCAACAACGCAATTAAACACAATGTAAATTTCATAAAATACTGAAACATCGAAAAATATAGCAGAATTCTAGATAATGTGCAAACACCTGCTTACCATCACTTGAACTCTAATACATGCAACTACCAGGCAAATTATAATCATAAAAATGCAGCAGACAAATGTTTATATATTTGAATCAAATAAATAAAGTGATAATAAGATCCTTGCAATGTCAGCAAATGTCACTGCACAGTCTCAAAGGTAATATTTCTCTTAAAAAGTCTGTGAGAACAAAGCAAGAGGCATCTTACAAAGAGTTTCAATATTTTTATAAAGTGACTCATTCGACACAGTGACTTTTAACTCAAAGTTTATCACAAACAGTCAGACACTGAATTCAGATGAGTCTAAGACAAAACAATCTTGAAGCCAAAATATTTTACCTTTCCGCAGAGGCTGGAGCTCTGTGCTGCCCATAAGCATCTCCAGGTGTGTAAGTAACAACTGGACGGCCATACGCATCCGTGTGATGAGAAGCCTGCAGTGCAGGTTGATGCTGCTGCTGCTGCTGTTGTTGCTGCTGCTGCTGTTGTGGAAAAAGACAACAAGCTCTTAGCGTCATAGTATTTATAATATCAAACATAAACCACCAAATGTAAAAATTGCGCTTAAATGCAAACCACTGAATGAACATCAAAGAGATGAGATGCCAATTTTTTAATCAGACACTGTTAACATATAACCCAAAATTTTCAAAATTTCTCCATTTGCACTTATTTCCGCACATTGTTGGTTTCAAATTCAAAATTTTACAGAGACTGCATAAAAATATACATTATGATGCATATATGGTTAGGATTTTGTCACCTTTAGTTACATTACGATCTTGAAATTAAATATTCCAAAAAATTGGTTACTGTAGTAATTATTATCCCAGTACCACCCGAAACAAATCATGCAAAGCACACTTACTACTCCAGCTGCATTTGAGGGAGCAGAAGAAGCTGAAGGGAAAAAGGCTGGATTAACATGTGGAACAGGCGCACCTGGATGGCCAGGTGGAGGACCACTGTGAGGTGGCATGGCATGGAGATGCGGAGGAGGAATGTTAACTGGTCCCCCATGAACTAAAACAACACGAAAAATAACCAAAAGAAATAACCACAGTCAAATAAACATGCCGACAGAAATCACAAAACAAAGATACTTAATAAGCAAGCACTCTGTAAAAGGTTTCCATCATGACAGATTTATTTGTATTTCATAAGGTGTTATGAATTTATCTCATCCTTACCAACAGGAGGAGGATGTTGAGTCAGTACTACACCGGCTGGTGGCGGGCGATGTAGTAGAAATCCAGCAACAGCAGGTGGAGGAGGCTGTTGATATTGCTCTAGAATACAATAACATTTATTCAGCTTATGATTCCTTTCTGAGCTAAGTCACAGAAATGGAAAAGAGAAAAACCTTAAATAACTATTCAAATTGCATATATAACGTGGTTTATCACAAGGTTTCTCAAACTTTTGGAACTGTGACCCACTTCAGCGACTTTGTAACATGCAGCGACCCTGCAAACTTATCATCAACTAAAACTGGATAAAACACTAATCATTCTAATATAAACCGTGTATCGAGGATTGCAGGCATAGGCCTATAAATTTCTTAAAATCTAAGCCTACTTGCAACTTTCAAGGCTTGTGCCATTGTGGTATTGGTTAGAAGATGATACTTGTGAATCTAATTTTGTGCTACCCCGTGGCCCACTAGACTGATCCCTAAGACCCACTTTTAGGTCATGATCCACAGTTTTGGAAACACTGGCCTATTGGATCATATTACAAATTTCAACACAGGAGAGTGAATAAAAGTAGATGAGTAGATGACTCATGGTCCAAAGAGAGGTTGTCTTAACATTTACATCCAGGTAATCCACAGTCCCATAATCCCACCTCCATGTATCGCATGTCTTGCTTAAAACAGCTCTTACTTTTCTTTCAATTGACCATATAACATTAAACCAATCAATATTTCAATATTCGCCTAAAATACTAATTCTTGATAAAATTGTACTCTACTCACCACAAATATAAAATAATATGCACAATTATTTGAATGACAAAGGATACTGATCTCCATTGACCGATAATTAATAAGCCTCACCTGGTGGACGGGCCAATCAACTCTCGCAGGAGGAGGAGGTCCTCTTGGGTCAACAGCCCCTGGTGGTGGACCTCTTATTCCAATTATAGGAGGACCCCTTTGTGGCTTAAAATAATAATAAACAAAATCAGTTTAAATGCAATTTTAAAAGAATTTAAAAGTAAATAAATTCATTTTGCTTTATTCTGCAAGCATTCCAAGATAGTTCTCATGATGGTGAAAATTGCTAGATTACTTTACATCAGCATCATAAACATTATCAAAATCATCACCACCACCACCACCATCATCATTTAACAGAAAAACACAAAGCTCAAAAAAATAGTACATCATGTCTCCAGAACTGGATATCCAAATTAAATATTTTCACCTACTATGTGTTGGCATTTATACAATTTTATCTAATATGAATGGCTTTACCATACTTACAATTCCTGGCATAGGAGGTCCAATGGCCATCCTGGGAGGACCCATAGCCATGGCAATAGGTGGTTGTCCTGGTTGAGTTTGGACCAAAGTAATATGACCAGATACAGGAGGAGGGGGAGGCAAAGGCTGATCTAGATCAACATTATTATAGCGTAAAGTTTTACAAACCTACCAACAATATAGACTAATTATCTAATTCAGTAACACATCATAGGTAGGTTAATTATTAATATCAAACCAAATCACGCAGTGTGCGAAGTCATCAAAGGAATTTGTCAATTGTTGCAAAATAGCAACTCACTTGTAACAAATTTTTTTATTTAAAATCAATAAACATTATAATGTTATTAATTCTCATGACTATAATGACAGAGTGCCAAATTATGTCAAAGCGCCTTTGACTTCGGCCTTCATCGTGCGTACGGCACTATAGAAGTCATCTAGAAAGATAAAGATAGAGTTGAATTCAGATTCAGAATATCGCCAGCTTCCTAGAAAGTGTTGGTTAAAATTAAAAAAAACACCCAGCACAAAGAAATTAAACAGAAAAAGCTAAATAATATAAATCCTACTTGGATATGGTCTTGGTGCTTGCAAAATAGTTATGCCAGAGATGGGCATGCCAGGAGGTGGTGGTCCACTGGGAGCACCCACGGCTGGAGGAGGACCAAGCCTTGGGCCCCCACCATGAAATCCCCCAGGGGCAGCAAACTGTGGTGGTGGTGGGCCCTGTTGCTGGTGCATTCCCGGAGGTCCACGAGGTGGAATACTAGCACGAGGACCTGTAGTACAAATGCAAAATAGCGCCGACAAGTTCATATCAAATTTTTAAAGCATGCACAATCAATGCCAATACATGCAGCTTAGAATTAATTTCATGTAGACAAAATTTATATATCAGCATCTCTGATTTTACTCCACTGTCTTCCAATTTCTGACCCCATTGATTTCAAACAAATGATTCTCACTTCTGCAACACTGGGTTCAAGAGCTTTATTACATCACTGAGCCCTCTTCCACAAAACATCGCCTGCTCTGCTCCATTGACTGTAAGGATGTTCATGTTCATAGATCAAGCACTGTTTTTACTCAGCATTGACCATTCAGATAGACTGGACCTCTCCCTTGAATGGCACGACTCCATTTAGTCATTCCTTACTGTTTACTCGCTCACTTAGTTCAACACAAAAGCTAAAGTCTTAATTTTTTCATCAAGAAACTCCTAAAGCCAGAAGCACCTCAGAGTAGAAATAGAAGTGGTGCTATAAAAATATTACATTCCAAACAGTGAGGTGCAAACAGAACTGCTCATAAAGTAACACACTACACCTGTCATTAGCCAACAAAACCAAGATTTCTGCTACGCTAAAAAAGATAGAACTGCTAAGCAATTCAATTGTAATATAGTAATGCTCTTAATCTATAAAACACTTAAAGCAAATTCAAAACCGAGTCTAATTCTGCTATGATACTAAATCATGTTACTACCATTTGGCATCTGACTGTCCTTTCTTGGTTGTGTGTCAAACTGTTTAAGAGCCTGCTTCGTAGCATGCGTGACGACAAGCAACTGGCCATGAATTTCTCTCTTGGAAAGCTTATCCAGCATCAAACGACAACTGCTGTCAGAACCGACAACCACAGTCGCAAATCTACAAAGAAGGCAACTGAATATAATTTCATCAAGCTGAGAGTTCTTAAGTCAATCAATGATTCAAAGCACTCAATACAGCACATTGTTTGTATACTGATGTACAGTATTTTCCTGTGCATATCAACTAACGATTCAGATGCTGCATAGTGCATACCTCCTGACTGTCAGAGCAGGCATGTCAGTGTCAAACTTTGAAACATACGCATAGGCATATCTTCTGAACCAACACTACTACCTAAGTTTTAAAAATGGAATGCAGTTGCCAAATTCTTTTACACAATTATACAAACTACAGTGGATCCCACTTAATCGCATACCGCTTAATTGCATAACCCATATAATCGCATAACAACATAAAAACTTGAACCAGTGTTTTTGTCTCAATTAATTATCAGACGACCGGCTATTCGTGATAGCCCAGTTAATCGCATGCAAGGCTTGCACGGCAAATGCCGGTTTCAACTTACTAGCTCCTATCACATGGTCTCACTGTACCAAGACCAACCATGTTGAAAATCCCCAAGGCTTATGATTATGCTACTACAAGCATTACGATGATCAACGACACAACAGATAACAATACAACAATCAAGTCAACATCAGAGTTCTGAATAAACAGATTGACAGAATTGTTCGATTATTACATCAATGTTTAAAACGAACTCTAAGGTTTTTCCTATTAACTTTTCTAATGTAAGCCAACTGCAGAGTAAAACCATATAAATTACAGCATCATTTAAGAAAAATATGGAAGAGTAATAAGATAAGAACAGGAGTAATGATAAGTACCCTTTTGACTGCCCATTAGCTCGATTCTCATTGAACTTAATCTCCAAAACATCTGTGACTCCAACACCAGCTATAGCATCTGCCAAATCTTGATCAGTTGTCCACTAAGGGCCAACAAATATGTTTAAAAAATTATTCTCTAAAATGCTTATGCCAATCATCTATGACTTTCATAAACAAGTTCAGTCAAAACCATTTCAATAATTCAACACAACATAACCAGTCTTATCTGGCAAATAGCATTTGATATCAAACGTTAGACTCACAATGCCTTTTACAAAATCACAGAGGCAACATCTATAGAAACTGAGATCAGAAGATAACTGCTAAATGTATTCTACTTTTATAAATTGGCTAATTTGTGAGAACCTTACAAAATTATGTCAAGCTGGGATACACCATATTGTGCTATATATTCAAAGTAGCTAAATAAACCAGGATATTTTTCAATGCTGTAGTATTATAGCTAGATTACTTGTGATTATAATAGCACCAATCATGGAGACAGTCCACAAGTCTATTGTCCATAGGAAGCAAAAATTGTTATGCATCATGTATAGTGGGTTCATAGTATACAATGTAATGGTGATGCTGTTAAGTTCTCTGGACAAAGGCAGGTCCAATTGGCTTTCACCACCTGGTGATGAGATGAATTACATGGTTTCCTGTAGCCTTATTCACAGACAATCAGGCATGAATAACTTATCCAAGATTGTTAATAAGATCCTTATGCAGTGGCTAGGGTCAAATTCGAAATAGCAGACCAATTAACCAGATATAATAAATAGGGACCATATATAGCAAGAACCCTTTCACTACCTCACTGTGCCCCCTCCATACACTGCAATATTTAATAGAATGAACTATCACCATAATGAGAGTTTAATGGAAGACCAGAATAACCTGATGACCAAAGTTCATTGGATACAAACACACACAACACACACTCACGCGTGCACGTGCGTATGTGATAGCAATATCATAAAAAGGTTATAAAAGTCATGGCAGCAGCAACAGTCATAATAAAATGACCTTAAACCAATGCATCAATGGTGAGACTAAATGTTTAGCATTCTAGCAACGTCAACTGTACAAATTAGATTCTGTTTCATGCTACTTACCCATGTAAGATTGGCAACATAAAGTGCAACTCTTTTGCCTGAATATGACCCAGAATATGATCCAGTTCTAACTGTGTGTGCAGTATGCTTTGACTGAAATTGACATGCCATAGCATGAATTCCATTAACAATTTTATAAATATGATGAATGAAATAACAGAATTCCTATCATTTAAGACAAGTGATAATGCTAACATAGCAAACACATAACTGCTGTAATATTGGTCATCACTAAAACCAAAGGGTAGTACATGACAGGGTAAGCAACTATTAGGTCACACTAATTAGGTCAATGACAATTAGGTCACAGAACTTGAAGGTCATGGGACTTTTAGGGCATGAACTAGTTACGAATAGAAAAATTGAATTAATTAAAAATGCTTTTGCATGCTCTTTCAGAATAAAATAAGTTATATGAGCATTTATTTAAACCAGTATCCATTCTTATTCCATCAAATAAAAATAAGAGTTACATGAGTTATATGAGATCAGTATCAATTCATATTCCATCATCAATCTGGTTCTTATATTCAACATAGCTACTCAAAATGAGATCAAACATTTCTTAACCTCTTTCTTTATTCAACAATAAAGTCCATTCTAGTCCATCGCTATGAATTTGAATGCAAATTTATGAGCCTAGGTTTCATTTCAAGATATCTTCAAGCAGTCCACTTTGTGGGGTTATAATTTAGACTGTAACACCATATTTCCTACATTATATCACATTCAAATTTCTGTGCTGTTTTAATGATAGCAAACATCAAACAGATCATTTTCTGATTTTGGGATCAAAAGTTTTGATGCATGAATTGGTCATTATCAAATGATGTCATTTATTACTAACACTTTACACTGCAAAGAAATTACTTACATCTCCAGAAGAGTCAATTGGTCTTGAGGCTATCATGTCATCAAACAGATCATTTTCAGTAAATTCAGACTCCTGAATCAACAAGGTTAATCAAGTACTGTATTAATAAGTATCGTAATAATAATGCTGCATCATGGATGCACTTTTTGGTTAATTTATTAACTGGTTAACCAAACCTTTTAACTGATTAGTAACTGGCAGTGTTGACCAGTTATTGAACACATAAATAATTCTGAAATTTAGTAATTACAACTGTAATCAATTACTTAAATGCAGAACATTAATTATAATAGCAATTGAAAACAAATAGTGAATAATTTATTTCTCCATTTTTCACATTGCATTCCCAATTATATGCCCATCACCAATGTAATTCTAACCATAAAGTCATGTATAAAATCATTAAAGATAATACTAAGATTAACAGAGTGCCAAGATCTTGAACTGCCTGTATATAATTCAACCACAGAAATGAAGTATATGATAAGTGATGGTGCCTCTGTATTCTTGAAGGATAAACTCACCCTAGCAAGAAGTCTCATCAGCCAGAACATCTCAAATTTACTTCCTTGGCAACAAACCACTGTGCACAGGTATCACTCAACTGGGTGAAAACCATTTTGCATGTGCAGTAGCATAACTCACATAGGTGAAGTGAAAACTGATGGTGCTATTTTACATACTTGTTTTAGCTAGACAAATGTATTACATGCAATTCCTTTCATTGTTGTGCTACTCGTGCTCTAAAGGGGTATTTAATTTAAGATGACATATCTTGCCAGGCAAGTTGATCTCCGAAGTTTAAAAAGGCAAGACTTTTTGCCAAACAGACTTATTTTCTTAAACTTCTGTGAGCGACAACTCTTACCAGGGGAGCAGATTTTTGATATTTCTGCAGGAACAATTTTCCCAGTCTTAAGCAATTCTATCACCAAACCTGGACAAAATAGTTTGGCTAGCTGGTTAATCGTGCACATCCCCAACCAGCACACTGAAACAAACACAATAGGTTCATGACATAACTGCAATGCATTTCTTCCTGTCTAAATTTCAAAATTAGGCAACCAGAATCACAAATAAAGCTAAGCTTCGGCAACTAACCTGTCCAAATTCTTCCACATCGCCGTACATTAAACTCAGATCCATCTCCATTTCATTCTCCGTAGCCATTGTTTCTACCTGTTACTGCGCCTGAATGTTAATCAACAGCGCCCGTCTAAAGCACAGGAAAGAAAAATCAACTTATTACTAAAATGAATATTTCGCATACTAAGCACTGCATCTTCTAAATTAGAATCAGAGAAAAGACAAATTATTCAACTGTTCCTGCAATCTGATACCGACGCCAAGAGAGAAACCACTGATGAGGTAAGGGCAATTTGATTGTTAAGTAAGTTTGTTGAAATGATGTTAGTAGTATTTCTTTTTGGCAGATATGAGGAGGCTATGACAGAGGTTTGTGACGAAATGGAGGTTTGGACGGTCAGATGGAGAAAGTGTTCTATTGTAGGTTCTTTCAAGACGTTTGCAAAATGATTTTAAGGCATGAATGAAAGAGCTGTACCAGGTTTGGGGCGGGAAGATAGATGAGTGGTAAGGGGGGGAAGATAGATGAGTGGTAATATCACTGGGCAGGGTGACACGGGTTCAATCCTGTAGGAGCCCTAAGGTCGACTCAGCCTTAATCGCAGAGGGTGGTAGTAACATCAAATGAGTAGCAATGGCAACATTGAAAGTAAACATAGGTTCGGCGGAAGAGACTGGCCACCGCCCGCCGATGTATGGCTCAGCCACCTATGGGCTGTTGGCTACAAAACACGGGGATCAGCACCGGACCCTACGGGCATTGAGCCTACGGGTGAAATCTTTACTTTACTTTACCAGGTTTGCTACTGTGAAAAGCATGTCGTGTGATGATAGGAGAGTGTTTGTTGAGTAGGTCAGATTGCATGGAATTGTATTTGTCGATCAGTGAAGGTAGGGTAGTTGGGGGGTTGCTGAGGAGGTCAGATGCTTTTATGTTTTCACAGAATGAGGTTATATCAATTTTGTTAAGACAGCGGAATGAATAGGTGCCGTGGAAAGGAGTTGGTGGGCAGATTCTTAGAATAGTGAAAATGGAATAATGATCAAAAGGGGAGCATTGACTAGTGGCTGAATGTGGAAATAAAGATGACAAAGATGACGCTACAAAGATGACGCTATCAGTAGGTCTAAGGTGCGTCTGAAGGTGTTGGAAAAGTTATCTGCTGTGTGAGGTTTGTCTGTGTCAGCATTTGTGTGAATTGAGTATAGTTAGTATCATCGGTTCTGTCCACACTTATGTTAAAATCACCTGTGATAAAGAGTCTTTGTCTATTAGTTCGTGTAGAGAATGTGCGTGGTGAGGGGATGTGAGGGATCTGATGTTGAGTGTTGTTTGATTGTGATGGTCCAGGATTAGAATGAATGTCGCCTAAGAGAGCTAGAAGGACGGTGATGACATCTGTGTCTTGAGTGAGACGAAAATGCGAACGATGGAGGGTTAAAACGGAGAGGTATTTTGTTCAAGTGTGAATATTCGACTGCGGTGCGATAGGTCAGATGATTTGATGGCGTGCGAATATAACATTCGGATAAAAATCTGTGCGCAAATCGAATATGTTACTTTGGCCTTTCGATCGTCGAAATAAATGATTTAATTCGAAATATAAAATGCTTTTGCAAAAATTAAATATATTCGTACCATAGAATATAATAGTCCGCATTTGTACCGCTTCCGGCTAGCTAGATGCACGCGCAGACTATAATTCTATGGATGCTCTCTTTGTGCGGTGACCATGGAGTTATTATTAGAGGAGACGGCATTACGTCATTTCTAACCAGGCTGAGTGAATATAAGTAAGGTTTAGGGTAAAAATAGCACCTCCATTGTTAGCGGCCATTGTGGTTGAAACGCACGAATACAGAAGTATTAAGTCAGATTTATATCATTCCCTTTTAATTGTTTAAAATAAATAATAACTTTGTTATTGGGACCTGTCATTCATCTTGGAGAGGGGGGAGTTTTTGACATAATTATTGGAGGTGGGGGTAACTGAAAGTTGACAGTTGATGACAAGGAAGAGGGGCAGTGTTATTTCTAGGATTTTGAATTTGGGGTGTCGGGAAAATCGAGGGGTGTCGGAATTTTTAAGTCTCTCCTCCGAAAAAGCCTGACAAAAATGGTCATCCGGCAATAAAAGTTTGGGGAGGGTGTCCTCCATTAGGGGAGGTGTTCATAGCTAATTAGTATTTCATTTTGTATACATACCATTGTCACATTACCAAATTTTGGGGGTGTCGACCTCAAATTGGGGGTGTTGGGGGTGTTAGGAGGGTGTAAAAATGTCCCTGGGAAGGGGTCAAAAATTGCCCAACAATTGTTGACATAATTAATGGACAGCCAGCCTTATTGAAAACACGATTGATGTCATCCATACCTTTTTATAGAGGCTTGAATTAGGCCCATCTGTCCGAGCACATTCAGTTCTACTTTGGTCTGCACCTTATCCATGGTCTTACCCATACTCGCTTCTTTCTTTTCTTATTTTTCCCCGTGGATAGTGCATGCACTGATCTGAGCGCCACTAAAAAACATCATGCACATAATAACACGGCGATTTGTCAGTCTCTAAATGCGCTACTTGAACGACACGGGGGGTGTGGCCTCATTTCTGCTCGTAGGTCGTAGTAGGTCGCATTTTTGGAACCGGGATATGTGCCGGGACTTTGTTCGGCTCACAAAGTTCGCCCGTGGCGCCCCAGCTTTACGGAACTAAAGAGCTGCAAGGTTTGTCTACTGTGTAGTCTTGCGGAAAGTATTAGGCCTACTATAGCACTAAGCAGTCTAAGCTAGCTTAGAGCGTATTGTACTATAGCATATCAGAGTCGTAGTAACGGGGTAGGATATATATATATATATATATATATATATATATATATATATATATATATATATATAGTATATCAGTATATACCCCAAAATAAATATATATAATATAGTACATATAAGATATATATATATATATATATACATATATAACACATATAAAGATATAATGCATATACAAGTAATATATATTATAATATATAGCCTACCTCCGCCAAATTCATGCCCCCATCCAAATCAAATTCCTGGCTACGCCTCTGATTGTATACTGTATATTGATTTAGAAACCGTCAATACCGAATACTTTCAGAAAAATACCATAGAGCGTCACTCTCGAAAGGGCGTTCAGGGATCGTGGTTGATTTGGCATCTGGCATGACCCTCTATCGTCAACTCCCCCCAATGAAGCTCTCTCGGGCATTTTGCTTTCGCAACGGATCGAAAACAGTTACGGAAAACTTAACCATCTGCAGCTGACTGACTGACTGACTGACTGACTGCCTATCAATAATGCAACGTCCAATTCTCCTATCAACACACACACACACACAGGGCGGTTGGATCGTGTTTAATTAATCAATTCGCTGATTGACTTTCAATTTTTCTGTCAACGTAGCTCAGGCTTTCGTGGACACGATTTTCGAATTTTCAAGTATAGGCCTATAATGTAGAGGAGTGTGGGGCAAGAGTGGCCGGCGAGGCAAGAGTAGACACGTCACTTGACTGCTTATCTATATTCTTATACATTCTTTGTCCTCGTAGTGTTGCGGGAGACCTACTAACTCATATTTATAAGGGTATTTTGAGAACTTTTAAGTTTTTGACATTTTTCTTATTAATTTAGCATGCAATATTTTGTTTTATAACTCCGCTATGGTTTATAATGACGATGCATTTATAAGTGCGTTAGAATGAGCGATAATGAAGGGTTCTATATAGCAGCGAGTGCCGCGTATCGTATCCAGTACATCTTTGCAAAAGTAACAATGCCAAATTTATATGATACCAAACCGTTGACGTTATTCGAGAGTCCTTCGATTGAAAAGTTTGCGTCAAAGCAATTAACCCCTTAACCGTGTATTTAACTGTAACTCAATGTAAAATGGACGGATATATTCGGGGTCCTCAGTTAAGGGGTTAAGCTTTAAACTGGGGTGAGTCTGCGTGACCCCCAATGATCCGATGACTCACAGGAAGTCTAGCCGTTATTGGCGTAGCCACGATGGTGCGGGTCAAACCCCCTTATTGTGGCTGGGGTCAGTCGTGAAATTTGAGCAAAACCGTCGAGATTTTTTGTGGGAGAGGGGGTTAAGATGATATCGCAGCAGAACTGACCTATGGGTGTCAATGTGCCAAGAAAACTAATCAATGATGACTTTTTGATGACCTTTTATTGCTTGCAAACGTTTTTAATCCAACATGTCGGGGCTTGGTGTCGGTGCCCCTCCCCCCACTCACGCCCCACCCATTCCGGAACCCTGGCTACGCCACTGCTAGCCGGTCTTCCTACGAGTTGAAAACTGCGTCAAAGTAGAAAGACACGAATAAGAGAGAGAGAGAGAGAGAGAGAGAGAGAGAGAGAGAGAGAGTGCGAAAAGAATAGGCAGTGGCATAGGGTCAGAGACGACCGCGCCGGTCGAGTGTTCCAGTGCTCGTGGAAGTGGCAGCTGATTCCCCCTCTGACGTCACGAGTTGAAGCTGTTGCCGCCTCTGACGCCACCGTCACGATGGAGGAGGGAGTGACGGACGAATCTCTTCGCGCCGGCACGTTCGCACTTAATCGATCAAATGCTCCTTCAAGTGGCGAACACAGACAGACAGACAGACAGATAGGATAGACAGACAGACAGACAGACAGACAGACTGACTGACTGACTGACTGACTGACTGACTGACTGACTGACTGACTGACTGACTGACTGACTAACTGACTGACTGACAGAGGTATAGAACAGGCCTCGATGGACCCCCGTCGAAGTCGAATATTCACAGGAGACTGCTGCTGCTGCTGCTGCTGCTGCTGCTGCTGCTGCTGCTTCTGTGGCCAATCACCCAGATATCCACTCACTCAGCAGAGGCCGCGGCGAGCGATTCTGAGAGCTACACGCAAAATTCAGATACGCCGACCGATTGTTGGATCGCCTGTGAGGCGTTAACTTCGTCTAATGAAATCCGGAGCCGGACATCAAAGCGAAATCATTGCGGTTACGGAAAAAATCACGATTGTGACTTGACACTGTAGAGAGAGAGGAGATTGTGATACAGAACTCAGGTCAAATGGTGCTGCAGATCCTGCCTGTCTATTATAATATCCATGCCCGCCCGCATTGACTGTACACACTTATATATTTGACTGACTTTTTCCATCTGATCCTTTTTCGGTTGACGTCTATCTGCCATCTAAGATATTTTACCTCGAATTTGATATGTGTGGAGGCATAGCAATTGTAAGCAATTGCATAGCAATTGTAGGTTTTAATGCATGCTTGTTTACTGCATTAGCAGGACATAAGAATCATGGAGTTATATAACTGAGATACATGATTTGCTACTTTGCTTCAATTACAAAGAAACATTAATTTTCCTCTCCGCTGTTTCGTTCATGTTAAGATAACTGATTCCTTGTATAACAAGATTTTTCAGGACAAACATTTTATAAAATTTATTCCCTATGAGACGCTAACCAATTGAAGGACTATTGTTACAAGTATTGCAGGACTATTGTATTTAGATATGCAAATATTTCCACGTAATGATAAGGCACTCAAATTAAAATCACATTTTCTTGATTCTCCATCATCATTACGTAACATCGTGCAAGGATTGTCAATACTGTCCGTCTCAATTTTATTGCAGAGCGCTCGAAATGCGAAACTTCTCAGCCATTTCAAACCGCACACCACGCACAGTCTTTCGAAGACCGATGGGACAAAGAGGAACAGTTTATGACTTAATTTAAAAGGTGATAACGCGCTGGTTTCATGAATTCCGGAAACTTGATTAACATTTAGAAACAACAGCCACTGCCACTGCCACTGCCACTGGCAGTGCGAGAACGAGGCACATCAACAGAAGAGATTTCGCCCGAATATCGAGTGAAATGGCTATACAAAGTTGATCGCGAGATGAACGTTGTCTTAAACTGCTATGGACAAGAACAGTTAGTAACTTATTAACCAAAATTGGGGTAAACCAACTCACAAACTTTTCGATCCTTAGTGCAGGGGCCCGAACGGCATTTTCTACCCTCGCTGTATTGAGGAGCCCTCGACCTATGGCGATTCCTCACCAAACTCCCCGCAAATTCCAAACTCTCTCGCGCCAGATTTTCTCTGAATACGAAGGCACGTTTGAGCGGTTGTCTGACGTCAGGGCGACAGCCACAAAAATTAATATTTAATATACATTTCTGTTCGAATTTGGTCGATGTGAACTCAAACATACGACATCTATGAATAATGAGAGACTCTGTTGAGATAACTTTGTTAATGCTGAACCATTGTCTGGTATATTGTTATCTCATATTTGATTTCGCTTCTCTCTCTCCCTCTCCCTCTTTCTCTCTCTTCCTGCCTCTTTTTCTGCCTCTTTTTCTGCCTCTATGCCTCTTTTCTGCCTCTCTGGCTATGCTTGCCTGCCTGTCTGTCTCTGTATACCTCTCTTTGTCAGTCTGTCTGTCTGTCCTTCTGGCTCTCCCTGGATTTGACATGGATCTTTAGTGATTTGGATTTGGTGTGCCATCGGTTGATGCTTCTGTGCATTATGAAAGTGGCGCTATAGAAGTTTAAGATTAGATCTCTCTGCTGTCTCTCTTCCTATTTGTCTCTTTGTCTCTCTGCGTCTCTCTTTCTCTGCCTCTCTTTCCCTCTGTCTCTCTGTCTCTCTTTCTGTCTGTCTCTCTTTCTGTCTCCCGTTTAGAGCCCTCTGAACCAATCGCCGAACGTGAGTCCCAGACGCTTTCATGAATAATTCAATTAGCGCTTAGTCGGTCGAGGTTTTCATTCGGCGTTTTTTTTCTACTTAGTACTCTCTGGGTTTGTTTCTTTCTCTTCGTCTACGCACGCATTGCGTCGCTATTTTGACAGCGCTTGAACGCCGGGACATGTAGACCAAATTGGCTTACGATAGACTCAAGGCTCATTCACAGTTCGTTATTACGCCGTAGCAGAGAAATTATTATATTGCGAAAAGCAAGGACAATGTTGAGATGGCGGTAAAGCAATGATTTTCGATTTCCGTTTCAGAAACGTCACTGCTCTTAACCAGTGGCGGCTCCACCGGGGGGACCAGAGGGGCCGTGATTGAGAGTACCTTTGGCCCCCAGTTGGGACCCTATACTTAAGTTAAACAACAAATTTCCGTTCAAATTGCCAAATAGAGCCGCCACTGCTCTTAATTAACTAGTGACCGGTCCCTTTATAGGCTTAGTTCTTTCCGTTCCATTGAATATCTTGTGATAGCACAATTCAGCGTAGCCACGAAGGGCACGGAGACCGCCCCCGCCCTCATATTCAGGTTGGGACCTGTCGTAAGATTCCCCAAAGCCATTGAGAAATTCCCGCTTATTTTAGTTTTATCCTGTTAGAGATGCTACTACACCTCAAAGGCGTCGTAAATAATATGGTTCTAACTTCTAACAAAGGACAGATCCAAATTCTATTTTTCTCTCTGTTGTTGGTAGATTGTATGAGTTCTAGTTCTGTAGTCACACCCCCTTACACAAGTCAGTAAACTACTGGTATACGCCATTCTTTGTCATCTTCTTGATCTTTTATTGAAAACACTGAAATATATTAAATTATTTTCGAAGAAAAAATAGTTTTGTTCTTTTTAAGGAAAGTGCCATCGGATACTGCATGTCGTCATTTGACGATGGCAGAATGACGATACGAACCTCTCGGGAGAGAGAGAGATAGAGAGAGAGAGAGAGAGAGAGAGAGAGAGAGAGAGAGAGAGAGAGAGAGAGAGAGAGAGAGAGAGAGAGAGAGAGAGAGAGAGAAGTCCGGTGATGAACCTGTAGACATTGATAAGCACAAACAAAGAGTTCGTTGAAACGGTTTCAAGACCCTTGCAACAGCACTGCATGCAATGTCTTTGCACGACGATCCAGACGCGAATGATCCCATGACAAAAGCGTTCGATTGAATGGGAAACTGCCGACTCCCCCCCCCGTCTTGTCACGGTACTGACCTCAATCTACGTAATATATGGTAGTCCACAAACAGGCATCTTCTTCTTCTTCTTCTTCTGCAGAGTGAAAGCTCAATTTGGTCAAATGTCAGTTTCTGGGTATGAATTCTGGGGCCTGTTCACACTTGATGCCGGTGCTAGAATTCGATATATGCACGCAGTTTAAATTAGAAATCGATTTGATGACCAATAGTCGCCATTGGCATAGCTACAGAAGGAGGCCCGACCCCCCCGTTCTTCGGACCGGATCGGTCTAAGTAGTTGAGGGGGAGGGGTAGTATCAGATCGATGAAAATGCACCAGACTTCAAAGCGCTTGAGACGACGACCACCTTTTTTTGGATAGTCAACAGTTTTGAGCCGAAAATGTCGACGTACCCCCTCTTCTGGAATCCTGGTTACGCTGATGATAGTTGCATGTTATCATAGTATTAACCTAATTTGAAAAAATCAGGTCTGTAGCAAAACTCTTTTGAAAAGAGCATTAGGCCTAAGACGAAATGCATGTTAATTGTCTATCCACAGTAGGCCTATAGTTAGTGATAATTCTGAAAATGTAACGACGCCAAACAGAGATGATTTGATAAAAATTACCGTAGAAATATAAATTATTATTATATAAATTATTATTATATTTATTATTATTATTATCTCTGTAGAAAAGTGAGAATTGTTTAATTAATTAATTATTTGCCTTCAACAATGACGTCCAAAACGATTTTCGAGTTCATCGTTTGGTCTGGAAAATTCCAGAAGAAGTCGTCTTAATTATATCGTTTCCTCTCTACTGAGTAGAAAATCTTGTCCTTACGCCTCCTTTGTGTTTCGAACACGTTTCTCATTTTCCCATCTGAGCTCGACACTCTGCGCAGCTAGTGTGTTTTGTCATCATAACTGTTGCCACGGCACAACAACAACAAACAACAACAACAACAACAACAACTATCTACCGATAAATTGCGATAATTTTGAAATCATCCTGCTCTCTGGCATCCTTTAAGAAAATTCTAGAGTCTTATTTGTTTAGAATAGTGGTGTCAAAACCTTGACCCGCGGGCTGATTTTATTTGGCCCGCGAAAATATTAACGTTTTGAAAATTTTTACTAAAAGTTTATGCGTGAAATTGGCTTGATGTAAAATTTTTTTTGGCTTGAGAAATTCGTTTCGTGCAGAATATTTTTGGATTTTAAAAATTGCTTTGACGTAGAATCGTACATCCTGTATTTTGCAGGCGTGACAAATAAATGGAAGAGCATAAATCTTTTTTTGGTTTTGAGTTTCGTTGCTGATGTTGACTGAATCATAATATTGACGTGATACATCAACAGCGGGAGATTACTACAGTTAAATAGACGACAAAAACATTATGAAATCGATTCGCTGTTTGACATTAGCCTATGGAAGGACTATTGGCTATACAGTAAATATGCAAAAATTCAGAAGAGTGACGAAACGAATTAAAACCATATTTTCTTGTGTCCCCATCTTTAATGCGTCAAATAATTCCGGGATTGTCAATATATTCGATTTAAATTTTATTCTAGAGCGTTCGAGATGCCACAAAATGGCGAGCCTATGGAAGGACTATTGCTACAGTAAGCTATAGATATGCAAAAATTCAGAGGAATTTAAAACGAATTAAACCCCCATTTTCTTGTGTCCCCTTCTTTAATGCGTCAAATCATTCAGGGATTATCAATATATTCCATCTCAATTTTATTCTATCGCGTTCGAAATGCCACAAAATGGTGAGCCTATGGAAGGGCTATTGTTACAGCAAGCTATAGATATGCAAAAATTCAGAGATGTGATGAAACGAATAACCCTGGATCAGAACATTTACGAAATGCGTATGTTCAATGTATTAACTCATAACATAGCAGTAGGCTCTATTGTTTCGATTCCGCCTTTCACGCTATAGTGTGTATAGTAAGTAAGTAAGTAAGTATAAGTAAGTAAGTATAAGTAAGTAAGTAAGTAGGAGGCGAACAGTTCACACTGTTGAGTGAATATGGCATACGTCAACGTTGCTTCTAAAACAAATGAAACTCTTCTTTTTGAAGACTCCTACTGCGAAAACCTTGTTCTACATTCTCCCGATCGCCTCAGATCTCGTTATCATCACCGCTCATAGAAAATACTTTCCAGCGGCCTCCCTATCCAGGCCCACAGTTCTGCGGACAACCACGGATTACGGATTATGGATCCAACCTTGACAGGGAGCGCTCGTGAGTGGGCTAATGCATCTCGTCCGGCTTCCGAGAAGCGCTATAAAAATCTGGCTGATTGACTTACTGTTGAAGCGGTTTCGTCACACGTAGCAGGAAGATCGAAACCATGCTTTCCCGCATAGTAAGTAACTAGGAGGCGAACCGCGGTTTGGTGTCTGCCGAAAAAACGTGAAAAGACAGACAAGATTTAATGTCGAACACGGAGCTGGTATAGGCCTAAAACTCCAGTTCTTTCCATCGGGGTTCTTTTCGGATTCCATTTGACGCTCAGGTATTCAGACTCACAGTTCAGCATCGGTAGTAAGCTTATATAGGCTAATGCCTATATGTATACATATATATATATATATATATATATATATATATATATATATATATATATATATATATTAGCATCGGAAAATAGCAGTAGCAAATTAAAACTATAGTGAAGACGGAGGCGTCGATTGAGCGTTTTTTCCTCTTTCTTCTTCAGCGAGATCGAGACGAAATCTGTCCCGATGACCGCGCCATCTCTGGTTCAGCTCTGGGTTTTATTATCTTTTATACCACAGGACGGGCATAGTGTAGGCCCCTATCTCGAGCGATCATCAATCAACCTGTCCACCGGCGTGTGGCGCGGGATTAACTGTAATATTAGTAGTGCAGATGATTAGCGCATTATTATTATTATTATTATTATTATTATTATTATTATTATTATTATTATTATTATTATTATTATTATTATTATTATTATTATTATTATTATTATTATTATTATTATTATTATTATATTATTATTATTATTATTATTATTATTATTATTATTTTATTATTATTATTATTATTATTATTATTATTATTATTATTATGAAGGCTCCAAATAAATTGTCCATTTTGAATGTAAGAGATTACTGAAGAGAGAGACAGATTTGCGGTTGAACCGTTCCGACGTTTTGCGATCGAGGTCGAAGCATTGATCTAATTCGCGATTTGTGACGGCAAATTGAAGCCGGTCGTTTAGCGAGAACCATCGGCGACATTAAACCGATTGAACTCTGGATGTTTCGATAAGTCAACTGAAACAACTACGCAGGGTTATTTCTAGGATTATCAATTGGGGAGGGGGTGGATGTCGGTACATTTTCTGGGTCTCCTGCAAAAAAAGTTTGACAAGCAAACAAAATCATCCCATAGCTCAGATTGGGGGGGATGTTGGTGCTGTCGGTCTCAAATGGAGGGGATGTTGAAGGAGGGGGTGTTATGGGGTGTAAAAATATCTCTGCAACTAGGTCCGGAGTAAGTCAACGACGGAGTACATTGTGTAGCCTACTTAGCCTACCTAGCCGTTCGCAAGGCCGATGACGTCATTAGGTACTCAACAGGTAGACGGTGGGAAAACGAGAATGGACGAGAACGAAAGGGGCTGAAGGAGAAGGTGAGAAATCACGTGACTCATTTGTGGATTCCGAGAAAAGAAACTAGAAAATAATTCCCGGTCACGTGATGACGCTAATTGATGACGACCACAACGTCGACAATGAAGATGCCGATGATGTTTATGATGATGATGATGAAGATGATTATGATGATGATTACTATTATTATGATGATGGTGGTGGTGTTCATGGGCGCCCGTACATTAGAGCAAGAGGGGCGCTTGCCCCCCCTCCCCATGGAAAATGTAAATATCGAAAATTCACAGTGAGATTCGAAAACCTTGCTAAAATATTAACCGTGACCATTGTGTTAAAATGTGTTTTGCCCCTCCTGGAAAAATTTATGTGGCGTAACCGTGACCAACTGACCATTGTGTTTCGTCCCTCCTGGAAAACTTTCTTTGGGCGCTCATGGTGGTGGTGGTGGTGGCGGTGAGAGATGATGATACTAATAGCGCTGCCTTAGTGGCCAAATGCCGACGCACGCAGACAAGTAAAACGTTTGTACAGTCGTCTGCCCAGCGAAGAAAAGAAGCGGCAAAGAAGAAGGCAGCAGCAGCAGCAGCGGCGGTCGAAGGCAGACGGCGTCACCGGCGAGACGGAGTAGGGAGACCAAAGGACGCGGACACAACCGCCGCGCGACAGTCGTCGACTGTCGGACAGACCCGCGCTGCTTCTCGGTTCCTTTATCTCGCATGCGCCCGAGCTGGCCCGGTCGTTCCGAGCGTCTGCATCGCGCGCCTGCCCGCCTGCCTGCCTGCCGCCGAGTCTGCTGCGAGTTGTTCTCGGACGATATCGCCTCCTCTTCCTCTTTTTCCTCCTCCTCTTTCTCCTCTTCCTCTATATCTTCCTCCTCCTCCTCCTCCTCCTCCTCATTCTCCTCCTCCTGCTCCTCCTTCTCCTGCTCCTCCTCCTCCTCCTCCTCCTCCTCCTCCTATCTCTCTCCGCATCGTCATCTGCCCGTCGTTTCTCGAATGCCACGAACCGTTTTTGTCTTCTTTCGTTCGCCTGCATTTCGCAGCAGTCAGAAGGCGCGTCGTTGTGTCGATATGACGACGCCTCTTCTTCGAATCGTCACCGACGACGACGACGACACAGTCTCGGAAAGACAGAAGGAGACAGGCAGACGTACAAAGAAACAGACACGCCGAATGGCTTCTGGACTGACGCCTTTTTTCTGAGGAAAAACAACGACTGAGGTTAGTGTTCTTCCATTTCGATATTATATTTATTTCAAACGGCGATACTTTTCGATATTGGTTAAAATCTACGATCCATGAAAAACCACGATTTATAGATATGCCTTGTCAAACTGTCTTAATTTGGGCCGTTGCAGATACGGCGAATTTGCTAGCGGCAGGGGCTAGATTTTGCGGGTTAAATTCTAAAGTTGAAACTAGATGTTTGCATATTAGAAACCACAGGGTTTGAAATTAATTCAATGGCGATGTAAGACTTTGGACGGCGTCATGGAACAATTCAGAGGAATCTTAAGACTAAGATATCATACAAATAACATTTGTTAAATCGCCCTAGACTTTGGTCTCGGCCATGACCATGGCGTTACATAAGTTGTCATCGATAGTAATAGTAATAGTAATAGTAGTAATAATAGTAATAATAGTAATAATAATTATAATAATAATAATAATAATAATAATCGGTGATCAGCCGATCGCATATCAATAACGTTAATCGAATTTCCGACGCGTCTAGAGCAAGAAATGCTGACGCGGACTTTACATAGCATAATATTAATATATAATAATAATTAGTTATTAATTAATTAATAATATTATTTAGATAATATAATATTATTATCAACTATTATGACGAAAGTTGTAAGCGACTCGTCGTGAAAATGGAAGAACTCACAGCATTGTTCAACAAATCGCCGGGAAAGTGACATGCAAAACGGGTGAGTAGTTGGGGGTGGGGTGTCATAAAATCGAGAACTCGCCAGACTCTTCAAAGCGCTTGAGACGGCAACCTTTTCTTCTTGTCAAGATTTTTGGGCCGAAAATGTTTATTTGACCCCCTATTCTCAGGGCCATATTAAGGCGGGGGCTGAGGGGCTGAAGCCTCAGGCCCACCATAAAAATAGGCCCACCGTTTTTTCAAACGACGACCTGAATTTGCTTGTCAGAGGTTTTCAGTGAAGGCGGCGGGAAATTTGACAAAGGGCAATTTTCAAATTATGGAAGCGACGACCTTTTTTTACTTCTCAGCCTCAGGCCCACTCGGACCTTAATCCGGTCCTGCCTATCCTGGAATCCTGGCTAGGCCAATAACTCACATACAAGGTTCCAGGAAGTTTGGTGATAGCAAACACCAAACTATATGAATAGAATTTGGCGAAGAACACATGTCTATTGCTTTAAGGCAATTAGGCAATAATATTATTTCAGCTGTTTCAATGTTGTGGAATGACCTGCGCTTCAAATGATCAGACGAATTTTGAATCACCTCTAAACTCGCAAGGCTGAATAATAATAATAATAATAATAATAATAATAATAATAATAATAATAAAAAGAAGAAGAAGAATCATTTATTTCTCAATGACATCAAAATAATAATACGAACAATGAATTCAATTACATCAAAGGTGATACTAACTTAACTAATAACTAATAATAATAATAATAATAATAATAATAATAATAATAATAATAATAATAATAATAATAATAATGATAATAATAAATAGTAATAATAATAATAATGAACGTTAATTACGTCGTTGTTTCTAATACAGAACGATACAAATCGATGGCAGACCAAATCACAGCACAGAAGATCATGCCTTGAAATAAGTAAGTAAGTGAGAACCAACAAGACATAGGCCTACAATGGAGTGAAAGCTATCTACTGTACACATGTAGTTCCTATACAAGCTCTGTGTTCCGAGCTGTTGCTGTTGCACTCCAATAAGGTTCAGAGCTTTCCTCTCGGGTATAAACACGACACCAAAGTGGTCGATGTGCGTCCAAATTGAACGTTTTCCGATACGAACGACAGACGAAATCAAATTTCCAACCGACTGTACATACAGACATTCCGCTACTGCCGTCGGTAATGGTTTTCGAAAAAAGGGTCCGCCATTAAAATGTCTGCAGCTCGACGTTTATGTGGAATATTTTGCGACGCGATTGAGCGCTCTCGAAGCGCCTCAGGGATCAATTAATACATGGTCATTTTATAGCGCCATAACGTATACAAATATATGTCGCAATATATATTTTTATATACAGTACAGCGAAAACAACAAACGCGTTATATTATGCATTTACACTGAGTTATATTATGCATTTATATATATATATTGATATATATATATATTTATAAGGGAGGAATCTTTCCCCACTGCCCAACTATATACATCCCCACCATACATCCCCCCACATAGTTTATACATATATATGCCCCCCATCCAGGTATACCCTGTGTGTGTATATATATATATATATATATATATATATATATATATATATATATAGAGAGAGAGAGAGAGAGAGAGAGAGAGAGAGAGAGAGAGAGAGAGAGAGAGAGAGGGGGCTATGTGTGCTACAACGAATTGCATTTCTGTTTTAGTGTTTCGTACATCAATAGTATTTCGATACTTTTGTTATAGCGTGAGGATGGATGATATTTCTAGATATGGAAATTAGTCTCGGTTTAAAAGTTATCGGCGATTTTTTTGTACATAACGAATCGATGGATGCAAACACAGCGAATCGAGTCTTTCAACGCACAACACATCCCAGTGCTACGTCGAGGGTAGCGTTCAAAAAAAAATTCTACCATTTCGTTTGTTCATACGGCGTGAAAGTTCGCATCCTCGTGACGATATATGAACGACGATGAATGTTATACAATTACACAGAGTAAACTACCAAAGAAAGATATCCGATCATCCGATGGGTTATATAGCGCAATTCGTGCAAGGTTTTGGTTTGAGAGAAGTACGGTGAATTCGATAATTCCTGATTTCAACCGGAAGTTTCATCACCTCCATATTGGCTGCGAAAGGAAGCCATCAGGATCTTCTTTCGCTAATCTCGTTCTCCAGTCCATTTGATGACCCACGCGAGACTCACTCTGTCGCTTTGTATTTTGTTTAGCGTTGTATGCCATAGTTAAAGTTGTGCGTTTTATTGCCTGTGTGCTGCGTATACGATGTTATAACATTGTCGGTTAACGATGGCTTTTGCGCCGTAGGATATATATATATATATATATATATATATATATATATATATATATATATATATATATATATATATATATATATGGCTAGCTGCTTCGTCATAAGTAGCTGAGTTATTATGTGCCAATGCCCACGTGGACATAATGCTTTCATCGCTTCCTGGCGAGCTCAGCACCGGTATGCCCTGAATTTCTAGTTGCAGGACATATGATATGCATAGTGCTTGCAGCGCTCTTGAAATCCCTCAAATTGACCGTATACATGTCTATTTTCATTGAAAGATCAAAGGGTATTCGAGTGTACGAGTCTGAATCGACTGAATTATGAATGTTGGCCGTTTCGGAGCACACATTTTAAATGCAGGCGGGCCAACACCGTTGGCGATCGTTGCACTAATAATTTAGTACTTTGGGGAATAGACAGAGTGCGAATACGATACGACTTTTGCCGAAGCTTTATTATGCCTATATATACGTGTCGCTCACTCCTCTCTATACGCAATATACTGTAGGCAGAAGACGGCGTTTCAAATTATAATCATTATTAACGCTTCAAGCATTTTAGACATTTTCACAAAAAAACAGGAAGTCAGCACAGGACCAAGTAATTGCAGAAGGCGAACAGTGGCGGTTCCAGGAAATCTTGGCGTGGGGATGAAAAAATTTTATAGGAAGTTGGTGAAGGGATGCAAAGTGAAGAAGAAAAAGGAAAAGAGAGCAAAAAGGTAATTTTTAGTGTTTTGCCCACTAAATGTTAATAAATCTTGCCAAAAATACCGACAAGCAAAAAAGAAGGCCATTCACAGTATTTTTCACTAATTTTTTTAAAAATTCACCGGAAAATAGATTGGCAAGCAAAGAAAAGGTCATCCGGAACCCCGGTGGGGAATGCATCCCCAGTTATCAACATGGTCGAACCGCCACTGAAGGCGAACGATTTTAATGGAAATATCTAAGTCTCTGTGTGTTTGTTTGTGTGTGTGTGTGTGTGTGTCTGATAGTGATTTTTGTCGTCTGTCTCTTCTGACGTTTCGATTTCATCCCTCGCGTGAAGATAAAAAGCTAAGCAGGCGATCAGCAAAAAAATCGACAATTTACGGACAATCGGTCGTCCGGTGCGGGGGTGGTGGCGGGGGTGGAGGGTGGCGGGTGGGCACAGTAACCGACGTAACGGCGCTATATCATGGCCGGTCGGTCGAGCGCATGCGCACATGCATATCTGAAATGCTCTCGACGCGACCGGAATATTATATCACCGGCGGCCCCGGCATTTGGAACATCGGGGTGCGATCACGTGATCAGCGAATTCTGCACAGACAGTTCGGGAAATTGTCGGTCGTCTGCGATGGATCTGTATCGTCTGTTCTCCTATAGCGGATTGACCCCCTTCAACAACGCTTCAAAATTTCATTCTTTAACCGATTGCATTTATTACGAATTTACGATTCTCTTTCGCAAACACGTAACTGGTTCTCTGTTTGGTTCATTGTCAGATTTAATGTCTATCTGCGCGCCAGTCTGTCTGTCTGTCTGACAATGTGCCTGTCTGACTGCAAGCCTGTCTGTCTGTCTGTTTATCTGTCCACACTGCAAACCTGTGTCTGTCTTTCTTTGCGTATGCCTCTCTTCCTGTCTGCCTCTGTTTCTGCCTGTCTCTTTTCATGCCTGTCTCTTTTTCTGACTGCCTCTGTGTGCATCTTTCCCTATCTGTCTCTTTTCCGGTCTGTCTGTCTGTCTGTCTTTACGTGTGTCTCTCTTCTTGTCTGCCCATGCTTTGCCTGTCTCTTTTCAGGACTGTCTCTTTTCCTGTCTGACTCTATATGTATATGTCTCTTTTCTGATCCGTCTGCCTGTCTGTCTGTCGTCGTCGTCGTTAAGTCGTTCGTCTTATGCATATTCATCAATTTCAGTTTCTGAGATTCAGCCGTCCAAAGCTTACTCAAATCGATGTTATCAACGCCGACTTTAGTAATCGACGGCCATAAATCAATTCGATTTAATTGAACCAAAAGAACCGACAGTCATCGCAGAGGATATTGCGCTGCAGTCATCGGGACTTTAATAATGCCTAATAATAACTGATGCCACGTGGATTAGTGTAGCTACCCAGGAACACCACCAGGGGGCCGGACTCCTATTCAGACTGGGACCAATCGTGGGAAGTGAGAATTTTTTCGGGGGAGGGGAGGGGGGTAGGGTGAGTGTTGACAGAATCGATATGCTTAGTTGTATTACAGCTTTTGGCCACCCAATAAATGAATTACAATTAATGTGTGTGTGTGTGTGTGTGTGTGTGTGTGTGTGTGTGTGTGTGGGTGTGTGTGTGTGTAAGATATATGACAGAGCTCGCGGTCTAACCCTTCTGCAATATTACTCAAAATGTCTACAACTGGGACTTCAAATAATTCAAAGCATCGAACGTGTCCGTCGTTGCGGTCAGTCAGTATACGGACGACCCTCGCTCCGTTATGCTAAGCGATATGTGACCACCTTTTTTGCCGTGTGCACTTCGCCTCGGCGTCTGACTTCGGCTCCAATCGATGGAATTCGCTGGTTGAATAAATCAGAACACACGTTTGCCGACGAAACAAGTATTCGGCGCCTCATAAACTTTGTTGACCGATCCAATCAAAGAGGGGTGTGACGATTTTTTTTTTTTTTTTTTTTTTTTTGCTCGTCAGGGTAAACAGGAGGTGATGACTTTTTTTTTTTTTTTGACGTCGACGTCAATAGATGCCCTCCGGGCCCCAAAACGTGCTAGCCAGTTCGGCGCCTCATAAACTTGACCGATCAGCAATCGCCGATAAGCTGTACTGTAGATCGGTTGGTGATCTTGAAAAACAACAAACCGACCATGGCGACCATGATGTCAATCAATATCCTTGACATCGAAGTGACAGCAGTTAATTGTTTTCTAAACGTGTCCTTCAAGACCATTGTTGGCGGATCTACAGGGTCACATGACCCTCCCCAAAAACCGACCCAAAATTTTATTTGCTAATTTTTTATCATGGCGATATGCCGGAAAGTTATCGCGTAAAACCACAAATGAATAAATGAGTGTCGCCTTTGAATGATTTTAACAGCATGCGAAAATCCGTAAGGAAGAGGCGTATCAAGGCATAATTGTAAGTAGGACACGATGAGGCCCCCAGAAACTGAATTCCTGGGTCCGTCCCTGATGACCATAGTGGTAGAAAATACCGTCGACAATATAAATGGGCGACTGGACGGACGAAAGCAGCAGGCAAACGAATGTTCCAGAAGGATCGACGAAAACGAAAAAGAACAAGGCGTCTGAGTTTGGACGAATGATTCTGCGCAACAAAACTATATACTGCGACAATTTCCGACCTCTTCTGTTTTGCAATTGTTGATGATCTCGATTTAGGAAATTCTGGACGAACTGATATATCTTCAGAACGCAACTACGTAGGGAAAATTTATCATCTGAAATACGCCAATCGAAAGTAATACAAAGATAACACGGCAGCATCATAGATCTCTAACTATATTATACTAACTAAATGGATGTAGTACTTGTGTGTGTGTGCATGTGTATGTGGGCTGGCGTGTTCAGAGTCTTGCATTAGATCCATCTCAATCAATCAATCAATCAATCAAGGATTTATTTCCAATCAATCATCTGCGATAATTATTAGGGATAGATGACTTATGGATTGATAAACAACTGTCGGATGACACAGGCGCAACAGATGCGAAAAGTATGTCCGCTCATCAGTCGTCAATAATTAATTTTTTCTAATGTTCTGTGTCACGTTTAGACTTATCGCTGTCATTTGGAATGAGTTGCGATAGAATCTATCTGTAAATTGCTTAATTCTCTGTGTTTTAAGAGAAAACACAGAGACTTAAGCAATTTCCACATATTAATCCCATTTTTCATATATAAACACACCTATATATATATATATATATATATATATATATATATATATATATATATATATATATATATATATATATATATATATAGGTGGCATAAAAACCGGATAATCACATTTAGGTTTGCATTTAATATATATATATATATATATATATATATATATATATTACATATGCATATATAATGGATTTTGGAATTTTGGAACCGAATGCTTCCTTAATGATGGATAGAGGATGAATTTCTATTCCGTCTGTGCACTCAATCCAGTCGCATGGATGAGTGGAGAAAACGTTAAGACGTGGAAATCTACCTTTTCTTTTTGCAGAAGACACAGATAAGAGCGCCATTAATCGACTCTACTTTGACTAGGCCGATGACGACGACGACGAAGACGACAAAGACGACTACGACTACGACTACTGTGTACTTGGCGGAAGGAGGAGTAGTAGGAGGGGAGGATCCCGGATAAAAGACTATTTTCTCTATTTGCAATTGATTTCGTTGTTAATATGCAGTATTTTTCGCAGTTGATCCTAATGTGGACGCCCCAAATTCTGGAACACATCGCCTCAGCCTCGTATGCGCATTGCAAATCCATTGCAGATTTTTCGAACAAGATAAAAAATCCATCTTTTTGTCCTGGCTTATCTACCATAGACTGTCACCCGTTTGTCCGGCCGGATGCCCTGGAGTTGACCTGGATCGGTAATGACTTTTTTGGTGTGCCATCGGCTGATGCTACTGTGCTTTATGAAGTGGCGCTATAGCAGTCTCAAGATTAGATTAGAAAGCTAGAAATGCGGCCCGCTGTGTATAGCGAAACACAGAATGCTAAAGATGTGAAATAACTAATTTTACTGGAAGAGAACGTCACGAGATGCCACCCCTCTATTTCCAGCAGTTGTTTTCTGTTTTGTGAAATGACAACCACTGTGTCCTGGATCTGGATGGAGAATTGAGAGGGGAAGAGATGACGGCGGGTCATCTGGGTTCATGGGTCAAAGGTTCAATGGGTCACAATGGTCATTTCCGAGTGACCCATCGCCGTCTCTGGGGTGGAGGGGCAATTTCTCGGGTCCCAGGAACGCGAGGAACGTGCCTCCGCATGTCAACTGCTGAAGCATAATGTTGCATAATATAAAAGTGTCCCTTGGTTCCCGTTGCGTTTCTTGACGAGCCCGATTATGCCCGCCCCCAGAATTTTTCTATTGGCACTTTCGTTTAGTAGACCCACGTGTGTGTCGGGCTCGCATTAGGGCAGGCAGAGCAATGCATAGATTGGGACAAAGGTTCCACTTTGTAAAAAAATGGAAATGGTTTCAGGCGTTTTATGATGCATTCGGATATTTGGGTGGGAATGATACACAAGAATCAAGCTAATCGTACTGTGTTTTGACCGCTTGCGTTGACTGGTCTGCTTGGAGAGAAATGGGGAGAGGGGAGAACAGCGATACCGTTGGTATGCCTTAGCGTGTTAACAACAATTAATGGCGACACTGAAATATCGTGAAACAGAAGACAACTCAGAAAGAAGAAAGGCAGCCTAGAGAGGATTTTTATCGGGATTGGAAATATGAGAAAACGTTGGAGAGAGAGAGAGATAGATATCGTAGATAGATAGAGAAGTCGTTCTTTAGAAAAAATAGTGGCTTGAGTGGAAGAAAGAATTACCTCGATTTCTGTCATTCTGAGTGTTACGTTGATCAAACACCATAGTTCCCTTCAGATAATTTTGCATTAAGTGCGTGTTACACAATTATAGCGCAGCATAAACCAATTTATATTTAGGTCTGTTTAGGTCGCTATGGAAGTAGACTTACCATAGGCCGACCATAGTGTGACAAAGTACCATTTGTCATTGGCAGCGTCAATATTTAATCCTCTACAAGAAAATGTTTGTTCTGTTAAAACTGCTTGAGTGCCATAAATTGCTTGACACACTGAAATTCGATATCACTTACTTACACAAATAATAATAGTAAGTGCAATCAATCAATCAATCAATCAGGCAGTCAATCAACAGAGTAACTATCGTAATTCCTAGGGATAGAGATAACCAAAACCAAATCGAATTAGAGCTAGGTCAAGTCAGAAGAATTATCATACTAATATGCTGTACATCGATTTTATTATTATTATTATTATTATTGTTGTTGTTGTTGTTGTTATTATTATTATTATTATTATTATTATTATTATTATTATTATTATTATTATTGTTTTTATTATTATTATTATTATTATTATTATTATTATTATTATTATTATTATTATTATTATTATTACTGCTACTACTACAACAACAACAACTACTACTACTACTACTACTACTATTACTACTACTGCTACTACTACTACTACTACTACTACTACTATTGCTATGAAGTCCGAAGAATTGAGAAGCAGCGCGACCTCACTCAGACGTGCCTCGGTTTAATATATTTGCAGCTGGAGAGTCTGTCCGGTCGAAACCGGACGAATAAAACCTATCGCATACATAGCGCTATATTGTAGTCACATTGCAGATAGCGCAAGTCTCTGGAGACCGGATCATAAAAAAGATTAAGGGGGGCCCGACCGACCCTGTTGCTACGTGTTAGCCTCTTTCGCAAAGCCTGGTCTTTGGACAGGACAGAGACCGAGGATAGCAGGTTACAGAGATAACAGTCGTCGTCGTCGTCGTCGTCAGCAGAGAACCGTCTCTCCTCGGTATTTTAAAACTCCACTTTATCGGATCTCTCTTTCGGATTTCCTCACTTCCTTTTATCCGCGGACACCACTTCCGACGCCGAAAGATACCTTCATTCCGCCGATATATCAATGTATCTTTGTCTTTTATACGTCCCTGCATGATCACTGGAAACTGGTCCCTACGTTCATCTGTTTAATGCGACTAAGATTAGACTCGAGTAACAGGAATTGCTAGAGACATTGGCCTGACGGAACTGGATTTGCTAAAGCAAATGGGTGAAAAATAAAGTGTTGAAATTACATTATATACGATCAAACCATTTATAGATTCTATTGGGTGTGAATCCGTATTTAAACAAACGACAACATAGCATTCCTCGTGAAAGTTAATATTAATTAAATAATTAGCTACCGAGAGCTGGAGAGGGGGTTGGCGCAGTGCAACAGGTTCGCCTATAGAGTGCCAAATGCTCTGGCTCCAGCACTGGTATGATGTATGACACTTATAGTCCAAGGTCTGCCTTTTGTTTTCTAACATTAGAATTGCTAATCTTCTTCGAAAGTTTCTCCAAAGATCTCTCAAATAGCACTTGTGCGGTAGCACTTGTGCGGTTTCGTGTTCCAATTGCCCTCCTATTATTACCAAGACAATTTATATAGCGCAGTGGTAAACGAAGATTAAAGTCAAGGGCTGCTATATATATATATATATATATATATATATATATATATATATATATATGTATATGTATATGCAGTGTATGTACTGTACAATATACAGTACTGTATATATTGAAATGCCCATATATACTGATTATTGAAATCGATTATGATGTCGGATGATTGACGACGAAAACCTTTTGTGGGTTCACAATTTCTAAGTCTTAAATCAAATGTCTTAGTGATAAACCTACTCGTAAAAGCAATATGTCTTTTTAATGTGAAATGTTTTTTCTAGATTTTTAGGCCTATAGCTCTACAAAATTGCGTAGTAAAAATAGACATTGCCAATCAATTTTTTGTATGGTAATCGATATTGCGAAACCGGAAAATGTAGTCAATAATTAATTAGATTTTATTTGTCACAGGGCCTTCATAGTAAAACTTGTCTATAGACTAATTTTGGGGAGCAATAATTGCTGCCCTTAATTTGTCTGCATCAGGAATGTCTCGGTGCTAAAACTTCTCCAAGATGGCCGCCAATTAATAAACATGTCTTAGGTTATGCATTCTGTTAGCGACATCTTCGGAATTTGCTGTTCAGCACAAGAATTGCAGAACATTAAAAGGAACGCCTCTGGTATGAAACAATAAGCCGTGATTACAAACATTAAATTATGGTTTAATGAAGATTTGACAACGTAACATAAACCGCCGTAATCATCCTCACCATCATCATCATCATCATCACCCATCATCATCATCATCATCATCACGCCACCATTAAACTTTATTACGGCACGAACTAAATCCTGTTAATTTTTGTATCAAGAACAGTTATCGATATGAAAATCAATACGTCATTGGTCGACCCCTAAGAAGCGTCGCAGAAAATGTCAAATCCAGGTTATACAATCGTCATACTGTCGAATACGAAGAAGAAGAAGAAGAAGAAGAAGAAGAAGAAGAAGAAGAAGAGACTGGTTCTTTGCTGTCTCGTCTATAGCAGCATATACTGGAACACCGTCGGAATTGTTTCCGGTCGTCGGAATGACCTCACTCGGATGACGGATGGAGAAAATTGTCGCGACTCTGATTCGATCATTTATCACTTGGACGGTCGGTGGGCTGCTGTTGTGCCTAACAGCCGCAATTTCTGCCGACTGAGTGTTATAACGCCTCTGCAATTATTATCCGTATAGCAGGCTTTCTGGCTCAGACAAGAAGAATCCTCTTGGCATTCCTTGTGCGATCGCCATTAATAGTGACATACCCGTGTTAAAGGCTTCACTAGACATACTGCAAATCACACACGAGGCGGCGAGCGAGGCAACATTTCACGCGGTTTTCGATTCGGTTTGTTGATCCGAAATGTTTGACTACCGCTACCGGTAATGTTTTCATAAGTCCTCATGTTTGACTCATCATCATCATCATCATCATCGGTAATGTTCATCATCATCATCATCATCATCATGTTCTCTGTCCTGGGACAGGTTCGGGGCTCCATTCAGTGTTTAATCTAGGCCGTTTCCGGGGAGAAATTGCCCTTTGCCCCCTCCGGAAAATTTAAATTCTCGGAAATTTTGGAATACTACATGGACTTACAGCGGCCTCTAGCAGAATCCCCCCCGGCTTTGTCAGTTCCCCCAGCTTTTTCAGCCCCTCCGGAGTCCAGGAGTCTAGATTAAACACTGGCTCCATTGTTTCCATTCCTCTCTGCGTCTTGCTTCTTCTTCTTTGATTTCTGCATTAGGTCTTGTGACGCTGTGTATCTGTTTTCACCATCCAGTCCAATAGCATCCTCCTCCTTGGTAATGTTGGCCAATCTTAATTAACACACAGTTTAATTCGCAAGCGCAGCTTATTGCTTCGTTTACATCAGGGTCGTTTTATTTTAGCCATGCGAAATTCCCAGCCATCTATCACTGACAGAAACGACTGATCGGCCATCGTTGTGTCCCTCGTGTTCCTCCCATCGGCGTTCGATCATTTTCTTCTGCGAATCTGAGCGATTATTCTGTTATCTCTTCGGTTCTTCGACTCAAAAATTCCTATTAATAAAGGAATCGTATACAGTATGTCTGCACTGAGCAGGCTATAGATAGAGGCTATGTTGAATTAAACAGAACACGCGGAAGTTAACGCGTTGACAATAAATTATAACCACAAACTTGAAACTCCTATGCAACATCGGTGAAAATGTTGAACGTAGCAAAAGAAACCCTTAGTAAAATTTTGAGTCTAATTTCGGCTGCATGCGCAAAGTCAAAACCGCGTTTCACCGTCCGATTTACACACACGGATCCCCCCCCGGAACGCGGTCAAGTTCAAGCGTGTCACTACCGGTCAGCGTGACAACGTGACCTGCAACGTTGAAGCAATCGACCGAGGAGTGCAGGCGGTCGACCGTGCAGAGCTCGTCCCCCACTAACAAGACACTGATGCCATTATACCGCCCGGCGGCGAAGACGCGTCGAGATTTAAACAATAAATACTCGACTGAGGCGATTATATATTGACGGTACTTCGCCGATGCGGCAACGTTCTTTGCTAGGGTTACGTCAGATCGTCGGGCAGCGAAGATTACCGGCTCTCTTCAGGTCAGTGACGGCATGCCCTGTATATCTGTAGATACAGTACATACATGTAGAGGATATACGTTATATATATATATATATATATATATATATATATATATATATATATATATATATAGTAACGGAGTGCATACACCTTTGCCTGTCGCCAAAGAACACGAATGCGTTAGTAAATAAAAGTTTATTTTTACGGAAAACGTGATACCTGTGTCCAATGGGATGAAGAAAACCTGGGATAATGATGAGAGGAGAGAGAGAGAGAGAGAGAGAGAGAGAGAGAGACAGAGAGAGTTTGCATTCCATTAAGTTTATCGGTAACTCGTCTACAAGAATGCTTGTTCGTATGCATGTGTGCAGTCCGCGCGCCTCGTTGGAAAATCCAGATAATCAATCAACTGATTGTAAAATAACGTCACTTAAAACATCTGATTACTGCGTTTGAGATGTTTCCAAACTCTAAATAGGATCTTCGGTAGTCAGAATTTTCTACGGCAATAGCAAAGTTACGACGCAAGAACTGAAATATACATATACAATATGTATAATTGTATATATATATATGCATAATAGCATATATGTACCTGTGTATATGTATATATATGCAATTTTCGTCGCATCAGGGGTAGGTTGCCAGCCTTTTCCTGTGCATCCCTCTTTTAATTTTGCTTCTAGAAACATATTTAGAGACGCTGTATACATTTAGATCAGCTGGAATTGAAGTTGTTGAACGATGTGTGTCTGCTAAACAACAGGAGAGGTTACAGTTGTGCGACACGGACCTACAGTACTAATGCTTGCATTCAATGCAGAACGCGCATGCATTGAATCATATAGCGACGCCTTTTTCATATTCTGTCCGGGGAGGGGGACCTATTTGATGACGTTATTAAGATAAAGGCAAGCAGGCGGAAACTCCTTTTCCACATTCTTTGTCTTCAGGTGACTTTTTTAGAGGAAACGACTTCTTGTTCTTTCTTATCCAACAGTTTTATGGCGCCAGAATCACCGTTTAGCGATCGAGTCTCGTGGTTTCATTACGGGGGTCGTGAAGATGGAACCGTGAATATTCTGTATTCCTCCGAGGATTAGAGTGTGCAATTTGGCGCGAGAAAATTTGGGAGTTTTAGAGTTTCGGGGGCCGCCTCCAGTTTCACTGCACCCGGTTGGTCGGTCGAGGAGAATATGGCGCAAGGCTTCAAGGCCCCACTAGCATATAAGAAAGGCCAAGATTTTTACGGCAAAATAATTATTAGTTGTCTACCGGGGAGGGGGAGTGGTTGAGACAACCATCCCGAACGAAGCATTTACGACGGACCATCAGCCAGAAGCTAAGAACCATCAGAGCCAGCAATGCATTACTCGGCGATACACAATCCATCACAATTACGTCGAAAGAACAGTATGAGATGGATATTAGCCAGAGAAATGCATAAATCATCCATGTTCTTTGGCAACAATGCAACTGAATTCGGCGTTTATGATAGGCGACAGTTGGCTAATGAATATTTTGTCGCTCGACCAGCATGCCTATGTGCCTTTCCGTTTGCCACGTGGGTCATCTCTCTCTCTCTCGCTCTTTCTCTCTCTTCTGTCTGTCTGTCTGTCTGTCTCTCTATCTCTATCTCTCTCTCTGCGACAACAGTTCAATCATTTGCAGACAGCATAGCAGTGCCTAGGTTAATAGCTAACAGGCTGCTTCAAGATGAGACCACACCATTAATTCAACAGTGGTTGTTGCTGCACATGCAGTTACTGTAGAACACTTCCGACGAATCGAACCATTTTCTGGTGAGCAGGTGTCTTCTCATACGCGGTAAGTATTTGCAGAACGGAGAGTGCTAACTATTATGCTTGAAAAAACTCCTACAGGTTTTATACAGTAGTTTCAATAGACGGAAAATGTCAGCGCAATATTGCGACGTGACCGTAAAAAGGCAGGCATCGCAGATATACCGGCAAACTGAAACATGCCCGGAAAAGCGTTATCCATTGCCATGCAGTAATGCTTTTGCTGAGTCCTAACGAGACACGTACGAGATATAATAAGTATCATTAGCTGGAGATATGTTCCTATTTGGCCTTCTCCGTCGAATCCAAATCCATTAAATCAGAAATTCGTTCCTACGAGAAAAAACTCAATTCTCCGACCAAGACACGTAGCGTTAGTAAGCATTCAGGCCGGAAGAAATGTACGTTTCGACTGCTGCAATGTTCAGTCATTAGAAGTCAAGTGGGTGGTGGGTGGTGGAGGGGAGGGTTAACTGTTCGTGTGGTGTGGCGTGGTGTCATGAGGGTGGCACGACCCGTGTTGCTGCGGTTTCGTTGTTTCGAGCCCGGCGTAACGGATACACAGAGGACTATAGTGAACTGGTCGAGATGTGCTCTCCGTTCTTGACAGGACACGAGTGACCGGTGGGTGCTGCGTGATGACCTGCAAGCGCGTTTTCGTCGAGCCCGTGTCATGTCTCCGTGACGCTTCGGCGGCTTCCTATCTGGCGCTCGTCGTCCGGACATGGCGAAGTCGCAAACATGACGACGGTCAGTGTCTCGGTGACATTTACAGGTCGGCGTCGAATCGATTTGCGCCGACGACGACATGCAGCGTCCAAAGGGCACTGGTACGGTCGGATCTGCTGCGTTTTCTCATCCGCTGAGACCATCGGCTTCGAATCTGCGGTGTTCAGACTGCATCATAATCATCATCACCACCACCACCACCATCGTCGTCGTCATCATAATCATCATCATCATCATTATCATGTCATCAATAACAACAACAACATCAGCATCGTCATCATAATCATAATCATCATCATCATCATAATCATCATCATAATCATCATCATCATCATAATCATCATCATCATCATCATCATTCATCATAATCATCATCATCATTATCGTCGTCGTCGTCGTCGGCGCGCATAAGCTCTTGTCCAGGCATTGCATACGTTTTGCAGAATTTCAGAAAATAATATTTCTTGACCGAAATATTTCTTGTTCTTTGGAGTTGAATATCCAGTTTATTTGCTTAGACTTTGACGTCACGCGACAGGTTTTGCGTTTTCTTCGGTAATTAATAATTGACGAGACTGAATAAGAATTTCATGACAACGGGGTTTTCGGCGTTTTGCCGACGAAGGCGCCGCCTCTAGATTTATTTTTATCGCAAATTTTTTTCTTTTCTCTGTTGATCATCTCTTAGGAAAGATAGATATCTCGGATATACAGAAGAACTATTTCTTAATTTTTGCAACTTCAAGCAGAATTCAGGTCTCAGATGTGTCATTGCTATAGCCTAGAATAGACTAAGCCTGATTCATCTGTACGGTTTTGTCATCATCAAAACTAAATAAAGGTCAATTTTGCTTAATTGAAAGAAATGTGCCCGAAATTTGTTACGAAGAAAACATAAAGGGACCTTCAATTGAATGCAACAAGCATATATTGGCTATGCAAGAAAATTATAAAATTGATTCGAAAATTCTACAATTACGCCCAAATACATCATATATGCCTACATATATATATATATATATATATATATATATATATATATATATATATATATATATATATATATATATATATATATACCCACATACATTCTTATTTTAGTTCTGATTTTTTCGATCTGTCATTCTCGTGATGAATATAATAGATTGTAAAGATTTTAAAAAATAATATGCATACAAGTTTTAGTTTTAGTTTTAGTTTTGAAACCGCTTTTTATGAATCTTCTAAATTCTCTTGACTGCATGCACGCTGTATCCTCGGTGCGGACGTTGTCTTCTTGAATTTGCTTCTCTTAAAGGCGTTGATAATAATTATAACTAGGGTGGCGTTTATTAGCGTTGTAGTTGCTCGAAACGGTCCGCAGTTAATCGAATAAAATATGAACGACGTTTTCACTCACCCCCCCACCCCATGTTGTCCGTCGGTCGTTTCTCTTCGATGTTCTGTCTGTGTCTTCTTCCCTGATGTCGTCACCTTGGAGGTCCCGATTCTTGCTCTATATTCGGGTCGCGGAATTTGGGTCAAGTCATTTTGAGGCGGCGTTTTCTAATCGTCCGTCCGATCGCAGCCGCCATTTCTCGTTTTAATCGATAAAGAATTACAAACGCGGAGAAGATTATTGAGAAAACATCTCCTCCTCCTCCTCCTCCTCCTCCTTCGTTCGCCGCTGTTCTGCGCTGTGTTTAGATTTATAATTAACTGCTGCCTGCCTCCGAGAGACGCCGCCGACCGGGGCCCGCTTTCGCCCTTCGCTCCTCGTCCTGTTGCCCTCGCCGTCTTGCCGACCATACATCAAGAAGCCTCTCGCGAAGAAGAAGAAGAAGAAGAAGAAGAGCGGGGAGATGATTATCCAAGTGGGTGGTGGGTTGAAAGACCACCCAGCGCTCGCCCGTTACGTCGGTGCTTTTTCTTGCGGGTGTCTCGGCGCGCAAACGTGTTATCGATCTCGACGTTTCTCTGGCAGTTACTTTTCGCGGACGATTGAAGAGGGACGTCTTCAACCATCTAGGCGTCGTCGTCGTCGTCGTTTTGACGGTCTACGAGGCCTTTTTCCATCAGCATAACCACATGGGGAAGGACATTGGGGGGGTGGGACTGCCTTTCTCGTATCTTAGTCTGACGTTTTTAACATCGGCTTTTGGCGTTCCATTCTCCCTGTCAGCACTTTGTCAGGATTTAGATCTCTTTCATCTTCATTTTGTAAGTATAAGCTACAAGTATACAAGTATACGCAGTCTGTACAAGCACACCTTCCTGTTGTACTCACCTTAATAGGCTATATAAGTCTTGAACAATTGTTTTAGTAAAAATTAAAACAAATGCAATGGAACTGTAAACATAATCGTAAATATAATACAAAAGTACGAATCTTCAGCGAAATACCCAACTCAGGTTAGATCCTACAAAACCATTGAATTCCAGTTATTATTATTATTATTATTATTATTATTATTATTATTATATATTATTATTATTATTATTATTATATTTCGCAGACAGACCACAAGTCTAACTACATCGTGGTACCAAGTACATTATTATTATTATTATTATTATTATTATTATTATTATTATTATTATTATTATTATCTTAGTAGACTATTTATACAAATTCTCAGAAAAGAATTGAACTGAACGTGAATGTTTCAGATGTTTTCATTCAGCAAATATTTACTAGTCTAAGAAAAGAAGGAAGAACTTAAATGTTATGACATTCAATCAAAAACAGAATATTGTAAACCTGTTTTCACTCAACTCGTTTGGTAATAGAATGAATGGAGCAGATATAATAGGACAGACCAACGAAGCGAAAGGTGTTAGACTGTTAGACCTACTGCACATACAGTTTTTGAGACGGCATATTAAAGGCTACAGCGAGCAATTATGCGTTGTCTCGGACTTTGGTTAGGAGGTGTTTTTTCCAGGGTTTTGACTCAGATTTCTTGGAATCCTTTCAGCCGAACTCAAATAATAAACATCAGCAATAATCTATCGTTCTCGGTTCTCCGGTCAAAGTGGAACGCGAGGACCGCCGACCAATAGCCTAATATAATTCGACAACGCATTTCCGCTATGATATTTTTTTCTGCCGATTTAGACTGATTCCGGTGGCGTTTCTGTTAGTGGACGTACTACTCGTATCTTAACGAATGCCACGGGGACGCAGAGTGTTGGACACACATCGGCTAAGTGGATCTTCTATAGCATCTGGCGTCAAGTCTTGTTTAGGCCTACATGCACTCTGCAAACGAACATATGCACAGATACAGTACTGTACAGCGTATACACGTATGTATAATTCAGACGGACAGAGACTATACGCACGGCAGAGTTCAGCACCGTTCTGCATCACGTTCTCTCTTTTGCGGCCATATTGTTATTGCACTTTGCACGTTTTTGTAAAATGGCCAATTCGTATATGCTATGAGTTATGGGCCGTCGTAAATGGAACGACTGTGCCACTGAAATAAGTTTCGACCGACGAAGAGAAACAGATTCGTCCACAATGCAATTTCCAAGCACAGCTTTTGAATGGCGGAAAGAAACAGAGGCGCATCCGTGAATTAAGTTATAGGGGAGAGGAACTTTGCGTTCCTTCGTCTATTTTTCTTGATATTAACGATGACTGAAATGAAGAAAAGGCGACGCCCGTTTATTTTTCCATGCCTATACGTAGCCTATCTCTTCGGCCTTTCGTCGTTATGAGAAATGGGGAATCGAAATTACTGAGTAAGGGTCTTATTATCTTCAATTTGACCCTCTTTTCGATTTCACTTTGGAGCGACGATCGACTGGGGATCAAAAATGTTCCCGCAAAGACACTGCGAAGTTCTTTTATAAATGCCTAATTACCATATATATATATATATATATATATATATATATATATATATATATATATATATATATATATATATATTATATATATATCGTGTTATACACGATCGACTGAGATCAGTTGCAGGATTTACAGTAGTTGGCCAGGTTAAGAGTGCAACTAAGCTCGCCTAAATATCAACTACACACAGTAGCGTAAACAGGATTTCCGGAAGGGGGTTTGGTTTCGACAGTAACCAACTTTCAAAAAATCTTGACAAGCAAAACAAAGGTCATCCTCGATTTTCCTTCCTATAATATTTTTTCTTTTCAGGTGCTGACAAGCAAAAAAGGTCGTCACCGTCAGATATAACGCTTCGAAGTTTTCGGTCGGCAGCCAAGAGGGGTTTGACCCCTAAAACCGCGTCCAAAAATAAAAAATCTACTGAAAACATTGTAAAAAATGTTGGCAGCCAAGAGGGATTTTAACTTCCAACCCCTTGGCTACGCCACTGACTATACACACACCACCGTATTCAATATCATCTTTTATATCCGGCTTTAATTCAGATCCTGTCTGTTTGGCTTCACGTTGATCAAACTGATCCTTTCGGTTTGACCTGGTTCTAATAATCGGTCTGGATTTGGTGCGCTATCAGCTGTTGCCCTAAGCATTATCATTGCGGCGCCATAGAAGTTGATTGATTGACTGATTGATCTGATTGACCGATTGATTGTTATACAGGTTTATCACGAATTTACCGTAGCTTATACGTTCCCCTGCCTGTATTCGTAACATACGTGGCACATAACATAAACGTTATATATATATATATATATTATATATATATATATATATATATATATATATATATATATATATATATATATATAATCACGAGCGAATGGCCTTCATTATTTTACAGGCGAATTAACTGTGTTGGCCGTCGTCGTTGTCGTCGTCGTCGTCGTTGTTGTTATTACTATTTATGTTGTTGTTAATCGTCGCATTTGCTCACAACGAACAATATTATACGACGTGCATTTTCGCCCCGAAAAGACGACGAGATTGCAAAAATTACAGGCCGACAACCGAAGCCCGTAAAGTGATATTACAAATTCCCAAAAGGAAAAAATGACAGTCGCAGTTTTGTTGCAACGGCACGGCGCCCACTTGTTATGCCAATTCGTATGTTTGTCGGTCGGTTGTAAAGACCAGTTCTAACATAAAATATCCTCTTACACGTGTACATACTGTATGTGCACGTATATATATATATATATATATATATATATATATATATATATATATATATATATATATATATATATGGGGTGTATAAGCAATTGTGTGTGGGTCGGATGCCTTGGCATTTCCTCTTTCGGATGACGTCGATTTTATAGGCCAATACTTTTCTGCTTGGCTTCGTTTTTAGCGCCGCCGTCGCCGAATTATGACATCTGACGTCTGCCATCGTCAGGTGACTGGGCAATGTCGGCGTTGGCAGTCAGGGATCAGGTATAGCTGGGAACCGAACCGTCGCTATATAGGTCTCGAACAGCTCCAATTTCACGTCGCCTTCCGTATATGAAGCATCCATATATCCGCCTGTCTGCCTGTCTTCTGTCTGTCTGTCTGTTTGTGTCTTCTTCTGTCTGTCTGTTTGTTTGTCCGTCTGTCTGTCTGTCACACGCTCGCCTCGCCCTTCTCGTTACTTCGATGGCTGTTTTTTTCTCGGTCTTTCGATGTCAATTTCTCAGGTCGTATTAGGCAGGGCCTCGAGAGTCGCGATGCAGATTACTGCCGATTTCTAGAAAAAGACGGCGGCAGCGATTTCTCAACGCCACAAAAAATAGAAGGCCTTCGAGACATCCTTCGAAATCAACTATACATGCATGCGATTAGCGGTCGATCAAAACTGTCATTTACCATCTGCTTACTTTCAGTACGTGTGTAGGCACGCAGGCAAACACGTCGTTTGATTGATTTATTGATTGATAAACACATAATAATTCACTGTTGCGTCGATTGTACAATTATGTTTCACTCCGGTGATTCATTTTGTGACGTTAAAAACGGAACGATAATGTTTCATTTTTATATAATTATTTCCACATTTATATAAACCTTATATATATATATATATATATATATATATATATATATATATATATATATATATATATATATATATATATACCGTGGTCCTCATGTGAAGTTTTGACTTATGAGAAAAGATGATTACAATCATTTCTCACGACTGAATATTTCCTTTCAGAATTATACTTCATTTTCAAAAGGCAGCGATATAATTCTTCAACTTCTACTCAAGTTTTCTCTCGGTTTTCAGATAAATGTTTGATTATCCTGTGACGTTGATCGATCGTTTTGCTCGGTTTATAAGCACTGCAGACAGCGCAGAAGCTGTATTGCTCTCTTGACCTCCTGCTGACGGTCTAACCTGACATCATGTCTCGATCGGATCTTCAGCTTTTTCAGTCTATATAAAGACGATTCAATGCGTATAATAAGAATCGTTACTAAATGCTTCTATTCTTTCGTCGGCGAGGCGTCTCTGTCAAATATTAATCTGTAGAAATTGTAGCAGACGTTCTTTTCTAATATTAATAGTAGGCTGATTGAGTACTGACGTCATTCTCCAATCGCTGATGAGACTTGTTCGGTCGTCTGCAAACTGCGTCGATCGAGAGAAGAATGGGAAGAAGATGATGATGATGAAAAGAAGAAGAAGAACTTCGAAAAGAGGAATAAGAAGGAAAAACGAAGATGACGTGGAAGATGAGGAGAGGAAGAAGAAGAAGATTGAGTAAACACTGGACGGCGTCACGTGGTATACAAGCGTCAGCACGTGACCTTCGACCCTTGAGTCACCGGAGTCGACGGAGTCTGAGGACCGACTGTTATTTATTGCGTGTTAAGTTGACAAGTTGACATCCAAGACAACCGCGGTGCATGGTGGGAACG
>CM030845.1:5754149-5959789 GCA_018105865.1 Metaphire vulgaris
GATTTGACATCCTGGATCTTTAATGATTTTGAATTTTTGATTTGGCGTGTCATCGGCTGATGCTCCTGTACATTATGAAGTGGCGCTATAGAAGTTTAAGATCGGATTGTTCCATCGCTGTCATCGTTAGTGTAAGCCCAAAATGCAAGCCAAGCGTTTTCACTCTACCGTACGTATAGTACGATGGATTATACAGGGTGGCGCAAAAAAACCGAACCATATTAAATGCCAAACCTAATGTGACTGGTCCGGTTTTTTGCGCCACCTGTAATGCTGTTTTCGGTTAACGAAGTTCCTATACGGTGCGCCGAGCAGTCGTCGCAAAAAGAGGTGGAAAGATGAGATAGGCCGTTATGCAAACGACGCTCGCCTCGGCTAATTAGACAATTGGACGACCCTGGCACATCGGTCACTTTGAATGCCGTCTGCAGAGTTCATTCATCGTCTAATTTCCCGCCATAAGCACAGCAAGACAAGCAGACGATCTGAAGGCAAGAAGGACGACTCCGTATTGGTCTTTCTAATTGAGCATCGTTGATTTGCATTAACCCCTTAACTGGGGATCTCGGATATATCCGTCCATTTTACATTGAGTTACAGTTAAATACACGGTTAAGGGGTTAATACGGCGACAGCGTCTTTTTCGATACGGCGAGACTGTATGCAAGACAATCGCCAGTTGTAGTAACTGATTGCACGCCGTCCGTTCGATTTCACTTCGCTAATCTCTGGTGCAAATCTTCTCTTCTGCCTTTAATTTGCTGCTTTTTCTTCTTCTTTATTGCGGTCTTCTTCTTCTTCTTCTTCTTCTTCTTCTTCTTCTTCTTCTTCTTCTTCTTCTTCTTCTTCTTCTTCTTCTTCTTCTTCTTCTTCTTCTTCTTCTTCTTCTTCTTCTTCTTCTTCTTCTTCTTCTTTCTTCTTCTTCTTCTTCTTCTTCTTCTTCTTCTTTTCTTCTTCTTCTCTCTCAATTTGTCCATTTCGTATCTCAGTCTCTGTCTTTCTATTTGTCGTTTTCCTGTGTCTTTCTTCTTTATTTCGATTTCTCCTCTCGTTTTCACAGCAGAAAAGCGTCGTGCTGACGACGCAGACAGACGAGTGGCGGGCGAGGGAGAAAGGGAAGGAAGGGCGTGTGAGCGTTTCACTGCATCTACCCCCCACCCCCTCTCCGTCTCCTAGCAAGGAGTGCAAAGTGCGAAACGGCGTCAACACGGAGCCATCTGCAGTGAAGAAATGAAGAAAGAAAAAAATAGACTCGGGGTTTGATGAAAAGACGAGATGATATAGCGCCAGCAGGGATTTTCCAGAGAAGCAGCGATTAGAATAGGGTTCGCAGAAGAGACGTCGGTCGGCACACCGCCTCTATGTTCGGAATTCGACGGATCCGACCCCCCGCCCCGACCTCCGCCCGACCCCCCGCCCCTGCCACCGCCGCCGCCGCCGCCGCCGCTGCGCAAAAGGGATTAGATCAAGTTCTCTGGATGCTCCATAAGTGATCTGCCTCCGCCGGGGGAAATGGACACGCAGTTCAAAAGAAGGGCGGAATGGCTTACTGGATAGAAGGCTTCGAGACACGCCCGGAACACTATGTTGAGATGCGAGCAACAACGCGACAGGGGGTGGGGATTGCCAGACAAAAAATAAAAGACGCGACCACCGACGGAGTGACGGAGAGAGAGAGTGAGGAGGGAAGAGATGCGCCTTTACCGTGCAGTTGCTGCAGCGGGTTTGCATCGCCGTCTCTATTGGAAATAATCAAAGACAGATATCTTCATTATGCGACCAGCATGATGAACCAAACCTAACAAAAGAAACAAACAGCAGCAGCAGCAGCAGCTGTGAGAAAGCAGAGACGGCGAATTGATGGCAAAGATGATGACGAAATAGACGAAATGTCAAATTGGAAATATTAGAAAGATAAACAGAGATATTAATAGACCGAAAGGGTGAAGAACGAAAGAAGCAGTGGCGTAGCGAGCGGGGGTAGTGGGGGCGAACTGTCCCGGGCGGCACTTGCTCTAGGGGCGGCATTTTCGAGATTTTTGATTTTTGATTTTTTACTTTTGTGATGCGATAAGGTTTTCGCTTGTCAGTAATTCCAGAAAGTCGATAACGGTTTTCTGTTTGTCGAGTTTTTTGGTTGTCAGATTTTTCGGAGGCGGCACTTTTTTCGCCCCGGGCGGCACTTTGCCTCGCTACGCCACTGGGAAGGATGAAGAATGAAGGAGGAAGAATGGAAGGAGGAATAACGGAAGGAGAAATAATTAATTGATACAGAGAGAGAGAGAGTCGAATGAGTACAATAGATAAAGTGCAATATGCTTTGAACATGGCACTCCGAACACTGACATTGACTGAGCTCAGCTTGAAATCTTGAATTGCAGAACTGCGAAGTATAGTTACCGAACAGTTAAATGTCGAAAGAACTTTCTCGAACTTGAAGATCTGGAAAGAACTTTCTCGAAGGTACTAGGAGATTGATTCTGAGCATACACAGCAATTGAATGCAGACAGATGCTAAAGGGAAATTAAACACACAATTTTAATCAAGATCTTCACCCTTTACGTACAAAATTATTCTGGTCTAAATAATTATTATTCTGAACGTGTGCTTCGTATTATCGAGCACTCGATTGCTCTTGCTTTTTGAAGTGCCATTGTATTTTTTGTCTCGTCTGAAACGATCCATTTAAGACTGCACTAAATTATTCATTCATTCATTGGTTCTAGGACAGGATCCGTGAAAGGATTTAAATCCTAGTAGCGCCATCTGGACAGCGCTGACGAGACGGGGGGGACGCAACACAGTCATTCGATGGCGGCAGGAAGTCACTGCTACGTCCCCGCCAACAACCGGACCCCGTCGTCTAGGCGTCTCGGTAGGGCGACGGGGGCGGCCACCCTGATCGCCTTCGTGGCGGCGGTGTCGTTCGCGGTGGCGATCGCCCTCGAGCGGCCCCTGCGCTACACGATCGAAGAGGAACGGCCGCTCGGAACCGTCGTCGTCGCCGACATCGCGCGAGACGCCGAGCTGACGTCACGCTACGCCATCGCCGTTCTGCGCATGCTCAGCTACGTCATCCTGTCGCAGACGCCGCTGCGCGAGTTCTTTCACGTCGGCGAGAAGACCGGAAGACTGACGACGGTCGCCGTCATCGATCGTGACGTCATCTGTCGACAGCAGACGACGTGCACCGTTCGTCTGGACGTCGCCGTCCATCCGGTCCGGTACTTCGAGGTCATTAAGGTCGAGGTGGAGATCCTCGACGTCAACGACAACGCGCCCGTCTTCACCCCAACCGGTTGACGCTGTCGCTGCTGGAGACCACCCAGCCGAAGGAACTCTTTCCGATCATTCCCGCCACGGACGCCGACAGCACGGCGAACGGCGTGGCCGGCTACCGGTTGCACACCGTCACCGATCGATTCGAGCTGCGCATCGGCAATTCTTCTTCGTCTGGCGGCGGAGGCGGCGGAGGCGGAGGCGGAGGGGGGAGCGGCGCAGGACCTTCGGCTCGTCCTACTCGGCGGTCTCGATCGGGAGACGGAGGACCTGTACGAGCTCCAGCTGATCGCCTTCGACGCCGGCCAGCCGCCGATGACGGGAACGCTGAGAATCGACATCCAGATCGTTGACGTCAACGACAACAGTCCGCGATTCGAGAACGCCTCCTACCACGTGTCGCTGGCCGAGAACCTTCCGGTCGGATCGACCGTCGTCCGCGTCCGGGCATCCGACCCGGACGAAGGTCCGAACGGTCGCGTCCGCTACCAGTTCTCCCGGCGGACGCAGGCGTCGCTGCAGGGCGGCAACGACGACGTCTTTTCGATCGACGCCGAGACGGGCGACATCGTCCTGCTGCGACCGGTCAGCGGGCTCGGTCGGACCGCCTACAGTCTGGCCGTCACCGCCAAGGACCAGGGCGAGAACAGCGTCGCCGCGATGGTACCGGTCGTCGTTACGGTGCTGGACGTCAACGAACATCCGCCGGTCATATCCGTCAACGGAGACGCCGGAACCGGAAGCGGCGTCGTCGAACTTCCGGAACACGGGTATCCGAACATGACTGTCGCCATGGTGACCGTCTCCGATGGCGACGGAGGCGAAAACGGACAAGTCCTGTGCACCATCGGAGATCCTAGTCCATCATCATCACCATCAGCAGCAGCAGCAGCAGCAACAACAACAACGACATCACTAACGGTTGAAACAAGGACAGACCGAGTAGAAGACTTTGTCATCTCTCAGATCTACGAGTCCGAATACAAGATAATGGCGACGAAGAGCTTCGACAAGGGCGTTCGCAGCTCATACACCCTCCTCCTTCGATGCCACGACCTCGGCAGTCCTCGGCTGGAAGCGACGAGGAACGTCACCGTGTGGATCGCCGACGTCAGCGCCGATTCTCCGGTCTTCGAGTCCGTCTTCTACGAGGCGTCGATCCCCGAGAACAGCGCGTCGTCCGCCTTCGTCGTACGGGTCAGAGCAAGCGACCGCGACGGGCGAAGGGGCGCCCCGGTGGTCTACGCCCTCGAGCCGCACGTCCAAGGTAGGCAGAGGCCGGGGTTAGTTCTATAGGATTATCGATTTGTTGGAGGGGGTGTCGGTAAATTCTGGAGGTCCCTTGCCTAAAAAGTCTGACAAGCAAAATAAAGGTCATCCCATAGCTGAGATTGGGGGTGTCGGTTTCAAATTGGGGTGTTGGTTGGGGGTCTTAGGAGAGGGGTGCAAAAATATCCCTGGCATGGCGCAGAGAAACTTCTGAGTCCCTTTAAGACGAGTTCTACTGTATCATAACGCTGCATCATTCTTATCATCATCATCATCATCATCATCATCATCATCATCATCATCATCGTTGTCGTCGTTATCATTGTTATCTTCACTCAACACCTTTATTTCGTCAATCTTGTCATGTTCTGTGGAATAAAAAAGAGTCACACGTAGAATTAGTTTCCTTTTAAATGCTTTTTTTGGGGGGCATTTCAGTGTGCTGATATTTCCCTTTTGATTTCTGCTTTTCCCCCGATATTTCGTTCTCATAACGTATGTATGCAATCAGTGGCGGTTCCAGGAATTCTTGGTGGGGGATGACAAAAATTTATAGGAAGTTGGTGTTGGGGATGCAAAGTGAAGAAGAAAAACATAAGAAAAGAGAGGAAAGATCACTGTTTGCCCACTAAATGTTAATAAACCTTGCAAAAAGATCGACAAGCTAAAAAAAGAAGGTAATTCGCAGTATTTTTCACTAAATTTTTTTAAAAACTCACCGGAAAATAGGTTGACAAGCAAAAAAGGTCATCCGGAACTCCGGTGGGGGGATGCATCCCCAGTCATCAGCAGGGTGGAACCGCTACTATATACAATGTGCCATAAACATTTAGAAGTTTTTTAAAAATTAATTATTATTACTATCTTCTTGCTACTATTGCTTCCTTTTGAGTTTGTTTCAGTTTCCTCGGCACAGCAGATGAACTGCTAATAGTATGACAAAGACGCAATTACTGTAATAGTTGCAATTAATAGTAAAATCTATGATCGTGATCGGTGCAATAGGATCGGCCGACTGTGTTCAGAAACCCGTTATGATCTGGATTCGTGACTAATGGGTCTCGACAGACGATCAGCGGCGGTTTAGATCAAATTAATGGCGTCCCTCGAAAGAAACCGTTCACTCAGAGAATACCTCAGAAGACCTCAGACGGGAACGGTCGGACGTTTGACAAAATATTCCAGCAACAACGGGAATTCGACAAACATGGCAGCAGGGCTTGAACAGCCAAGAGCATTTACACGAATCCAGCCTCTTTCTTCTTCGACGTTTCCAATCCTTTCTTCCTTTCGTTCTCTCTCTCTCTCTCTCTCTCTCTCTCTCTCTCTCTCTCTCTCTCTCTCTCTCTCTCTCTCTCGTTATACAGCCATCCATTCACCTGTCCGTCCGTCCGTCTGACTGTATGTCTTTGTCTGTCTGCATCTGCCTCTGTCTGTCTATCTCTCTGTCTCTTTGTTTTTCTAACTCTATGTTTGTCTCTGTCTGTCCGTCCGTCCGTCTGTCTCTCGTTCTCTCTCCAGCCATCCATTCAGACACTCAGACTCAGACACTCTCACAGACACTCCAGCCATCCATTCAGACACAGACACAGACACATACACACAGACTATCTCTGTCTCTTTTTCAGTCTGTTTGTCTCTTTCTTCTCTCTCCAGCCATCCATCCATCCATCCATCCATCCATCCATCCATCCATCCATCCATCCATCTATTCATCCAGCCATCCGTCCTTCCGTCTGTCGGACTGTCTGTCTGTCTCTTTTCTGTCTGTCTGTCTGTCTGTCTGTCTGTCTGTCTGTCTGTTTAGTCTCTCCTGATTCAATCTCCATATCTAACTCGCTCTGTCTGTTGCCCTGCTTTTTTATCTATTCCCTGCGCCTTGTTGTAGCACTTATCTCTCCTCCTTCTTCGACGATGTCTCTGTCGCTGTCTCTGTCGCTGTCTCTATCTATGTCTCTCTGTCTGTGCAGTCTCTGCAAACAGTCCGACGCCGGAAATGTCCAGATAAGTCTTCCATCTTGTCTCCTCTGATCTTTTGCTGGAGATAAATTCTAATCCCCGTCGCTTACGCTGGCAATCTTCGTATCGCCGTTTTGCTCGTTAACACAGGCGGGTTTTCGTATTTTTCCTCCGCCTGACTTAGAGCAGCCTCTCCTTCTTAGCTTAGCTACAGTCAGGCGCAATTCCCAACATTAGCCATACGCTTTGCACAATCGTCGTAGTACAGTAACAAAAGGACGATCAAAAACAATGCTGCCAGAGTGAGTGGATGTTCGATCCTACAGCAAAGAAGCGCTGAAAAAAGCTACTCAGATTTTTAGAGAGGAGTGGCGACGCTGGAGTGTGAAAGAATCATAAAATATTTAATTGAAAACTAATAGTAATTGTGATTTGATGATGATAACGATGACAACGACGAGGACAATGGCGATGATTATTTTTTTTTTTAAATTATTATTATTATTATTATTATTATTATTATTATTATTATTATTATTATTATCAGTGTTTATTCTAGCCATGACATTGAGGGGAGTTTGAAATGTTGGGGACAAGATTCCACGCTTTTGAAATTTCCATCCCCAAAGCCAACATATAAACGATGATGATGGGGATGATAGAATAAACACTGATTATTATTATTATTATTATTATTATTATTATTATTATTATTATTATTATTATTATTATTATTATTATGTTGATACAGTAGAACTCAGTCTGCAAGGATTCGGAAGTTTCATTGGACCCTATTAACATGGACGCATTGTTCAGGGTTTCTGAAGCCCGTGTTAAAAGATTTTTACTGTCGAAACTTATAGCAATTAGTTCGTGTGAGGTTTCTGCCTAATCGGTTATATCAGGCATTTACCGTGTCTATTTCAATCTTGTCAGTCAATCGCACGCGATGTTACTTCGCCAGTGCAGTTGTTGTCTCAATCTTCCGTTGTCAAATTTCTGGACAGTAACCGACCGACCGACCGACCGACCGACCGACCGACCGAGACCGACCGACCGACCGACCGACCGACCGACCGACCGACTGCGTCTCCAATCTGATTCCGAGAGATGTAACGAATGACGTTCGAAATGACCAGTCTGACCGAGAGCAAAAACCAAGCGCTCGTATCAATTACGCCTAAGATTGATTGCGAGTCCTGCGCTATACAACGGCGTCTATTTCAGTCAAACAAAGTCAACAGAGGCGTAACTCAGAATTATTGCTGACTCTCTTTAGTCTAAACTCTAAAGCTAAAGCTCTATTGTACTTAAATATGCATGCGTAGCCTATATATTTTTTATGCCTAGGAAATTAGTTCCTGAAATTATATCATCATCATCAGGGTCTCATCATCATCATATCATCATCATCATCATCAGCATCATCATCATCATCATCATCATCATCATCTTCTTCTTCTTCTTCTTTTTCAGTTTTTTCTTCTTCTTCTTCTGCTTCTTCTTCTTCTTTCTTCTTCAGTTTTTGCTCTCTGCAAACTCACAAAAATGCACACTGTTTCCAAAAAGTCCTATCTTCTGCTAATCGTCTTCCTTCTACGATTGAAGTTCCCTCTACGCTCATGCATGTATTTTCTCTTATGTTGTCCATTCAGTTTTTCCTGGATCTTCCTCTTTATTTCTTCTATTTGATTGTAGAGTGCCTTTTCTAGTAGTCTCCTTTCATCCATTCTGTTAACGTGTCCATACCGTTGAGTCTTTTCCTTCTAATTTTGTCGATAATTTTATCATTTAGGCTGATGCGCTGTCTGTTGATGTCTCCGTTTCTTATCTTTTGTAGCCGGGTTACTTCAAAGAATCTCCATAAGCAGGTCATTTCGGCAACTAGCAGCCTATGTTCATCTGTTTCTTTCACTCTCCATGTTTCTGCATGCACCGTAATCCCGTACACTATTTGCGGGACCACTATGGTGTTGTATAATTATTGTGACGTTCGTGTTTATGTTTATGCTCTTGCTACTCCAGATTTTTTCCAGGTTTACCTACACATTGTAAACATGCACATGTATATATATGTACATGCACACATGTATAACTATATATATATATATGCATTCATTTAAGGCCAAGATAAAAGAGGAATCGCCAAACTATTTCTAATCTATTTGGAAAGATATGACTAAATATTTCGCCATTTTAACATATTATTTCAAATGAAAGTGCATTATTGCAAACTACTCCAAAGCAATGCATTCATTATCAAGAGACAGTTTACGATCATCTGGCTAAACCATTGGCATATAAACTCGGATGAAAAGGCGGGAGCCGAACCCTTACAGGGCCTAACTTTCTCTTCCCTATGGTGGCCTCTCAAAAGTGGGGTGGGCTCGAACTTAGAGGACTATTAGAAGCTTACTCCTGTGGACAAAGCGCACGTAGATCTACTTCCCATAATAAGCCTACTTTTCATGAGCTCATAAGGTTGTCGTTTTCAAATATTTTGGTCCATGACTGTTGTGTTATCATAAGTGTACTATCCTGGATTCTATAGATCTACACACACACACACACACACACACACACACACACATATATACATATATATATATATATATATATTGTATATAATAGGCTACTGATGTCATTTCCAGTTCGACGCCAGTGACGAAACTCGTGCCCACGCAAACAAATTTTCTATGATTCGGTTGGAAATCATTATTATCCGTCGTGTGTTTGGAAAACTTTAAACAGTTAGATAAAAGCGACTTCCAGCAGATTTGAGATTTGACCGAGACAGACACATATCGCGGTTGTATGTTCCTTTCTTCTGTTTTTGACGCGAAATGACGGTCGGCTATAACAATACGCCGTTGATTATTGCACCTCAGTGACACAGGCACATACACACATACACATACACACATACACATACACACATACACATACACACATACACACATACAACACTCCACAGATACACCGATCCAGCCAACAAATGTTTTTGTCGGGCAATTGGGATGCATTTGACACAACCACCACCATCATCATCACCATCGCCATCGCCATCGCCACCATCCAGACAAACAAACGCACACACTGGCCGAGGTGGGGTTCTAAAAATTTGGGTGGGAGTGGTCCGACCCATTGTTTTTGATGAAAAATCTACTCCGGTGCGGTGCCAATTGAGGATTAATTTTGCTATACGAAGCTGATCCTGAACACTGGATATTTGCGTCTTTTCAACAGTGACCTCAGAGCTAGGAAAGGTCATATATATATATATATATATATATATATATATATATATATATATATATATATATATATATATATTAGAAGGTGAGTCAGAATAAAACGTTACCATACACAATATTATTTATATAATAATTATTAGGTAACGTTTTATTCTGACTCACCGTGTATATGTGTGTGTGCGTGTAGTGAGTGTGTGTGTGTGTGTGTGGTTTATTTCAAATATATTGGTGAAAATAAATTTTGCACGACCACTGACCGACTAGAATTTGTTTGAAGCGATCGCAAGTTCCACCGCTCAAAACGCCTGTTTTTTTGGCGAAAGAGGAGGACAATATGCTTCCTGACGGCGTTCTATGATTCGAATTCCCAGAAACGAACGAACGAACGGACACAAAAGGATATAACAACAACGACTTCGACCAGCGCCCTCTGGCGCATATTTCGAACAGCTGCATGCAAAACGTGCCGCGATGTCCACAGCCAGGGTTGGTCTGCATCATCCGAAAAAACCCATAGAATGACATCTCTCCCGAGATAGGAACCAACTGTAAATTTCTGCCGAAAGCGAAAAGTCACCTTTGTCGCCGAAATCACTTATTTTTAAATCATTGATTTGTAGAACAAAAACAAAATGAAATGCTATTTTTCAGTGAGAAGTTATGCTGTGACTGTCGGCTCAATACCAAACTAACCCTACTAACCTATTCATGTGACATGTCTCTCTCTCTTTCTTCTATAACTGATTAACTATTGCGTCTGATAAGACATGTCTATACCAATCCTGAAATCATAATATTATATTGGACACAAGTGCCTGGACTTCCGATATGTTTGTGCGCGCGTGGTGAAACGAAATTTGCAAGCGCGTGCGTGCTGTTGGTGCATCTAGCTATACTCGTTTAGTTTGAAATATTTCCAAACAGGATTTTTGACAGGTTTCAACAAGCATCAGGATAAATAATTCAAACTCTTCAACATCACTTGGAATTTCGAGAAATGATCATTTGATATTCCGATTTCCGACGCCGATGAAGCTTTTCGATTCTCAATCATTTCTGTAGGATATGCAGTGCCGACTTCATATTGCCCAGGCTCAGAGACGAGTGGGCATACTGTTAAACCATTTATAGACAGTCGACGGTGTATTGTGAGCGAGTGAATTTTCGAAAAAATCTCATCTGTCTCTACGTGACCTGGAGATTGAAAACTGATTCACAAAAGTTTTTAAGACCAGCCAATTTCCTCGGTAATATTGAAAATCAGAGTTGACGTTGTTGTCTAAAATCCCAACACGCTACTTTTGACAGCACAAATGAGTTCCTTATCGACATTCGACAATAATAACGCAATGGCAAATCTCATCTGAATGTTATAGCAGTGCTGCTGTTTCGTAAACACTATTAGCATCGTTATGCTTCGAATCACGCAGATATCTTAGAATTTACTTACGTTGCTGCCAAAATAATGGCTGTATTTCTGTGAAACGACTAAATATCTCGTATGATCGCATAAATGATTGCAGTCTTAAAACGGCCTACGCTATATAAATCGTATGCAATCGTTCTTCATTCTTCCACTGCCCGCTCCCTTCCCTTCACCCCCACCCCTCGCCCCGCCCGTTGTGCTTTAACCCCTTAACTGGGGATCCCATATATATATCCGTCCATTTTACATTGCATTACAGTTAAATACACGGTTAAGGGGTTAATAGTGACAAATATAAATGGTGAAACAGCACTGGTGCAGACAGCTGCAGGAAACATGTCTTTCGACAGACAGCGCCGATTTTTTTTGTCCTCAAGAAGCAGTCACTTTAAGAGAAATTCGAGATTTTTTTGCTCCGTAGAGACAGCATTCGTCAAGTTTGACGTGATCTTTTAAAGCGGGCGTTCATCTCAGAACCAACCAATATCCTCCGCTTACCGCCGCTGTCCGCCAAGTGGATTTCGTGCCGATTAATCAGAAAAGTACCTCGGTTACTCGGGCGCCACCGTATATGAACTGCGCTAGAGAAAGGCTGCCGTGTTTCTGAATTGTATGGCGTTTCGCTCTCTGTTATAGATCTAAGAACCGCCAATGTCGGCGGTCGTCGGCCGTACGCCGCCTCAACGTCCAGTTCCATTTACGATTCGTTGACGAAGGAGGCGAAAACGAGTTTTGAACGAGGGTTGAGTTTCTCTACGGAGACGCCTTTTATGTCGACCGTCGTCGTCGTCGTCGTCGTCGTCGTCGGCCGATGGCGTGTTTATGCGAATTGCATGACGGGGTTTTTCCCGGCAGCAGCTTCGCGTCGGCGCCTCCATCGTTCGACCGGTCGAAACAACGGAAACGTTCTCGATTCGCGTTCTTTCGCGTCTGTGGCGCTATAAACGGAACAATAATGCAAGAACGTCGCGGAAGGTCTCGGAGGTCGACGATTTTGTGGTCTTCCTCCGAGAACCGGTTCGATTCGCCCTTCCAGTTTCACGAATCTCAGAGGGTGAAGTCGTTACTAGGGACAACGCGGCAAAAAGTCAATTTTCGTCATGCATGCAAATCATCGGATCGTCTTACGACGATGAAGACGATCAGACGAAGGCTAATTTCGCGTTCCTTCCTACCACTCCGAGTGACGACTGCTGACTAGGAAGCAAGATATTGCTGCCTTAAGTACACTAAAACTTCGCTAATACGTACTCACTTATAGCGCATTCTCGGTTATAAGGTACCGCAAAGTGTGCGGTCCCGTGTAACGTGCCTCCGTTTTGGATGGTATAAAACGTATACCTCGGATAGAACGTACTATATTTTACAGGCCCGGCTCGCTAAGTACGTCATAACGAAGTTCTACTGTACAAGGTGGCGCAAAAAACCCGAACTATATTAAATGCAAACCTAAATGTGACTAGTCCAGGGGTTTTTGCGCCACCCTGTATAACGAAAGGTTGGGCGTTTCAGGTCGATTTCGGGTGAATGCCAGCAGCGGGGTTGTCATGGCGACCGCCGCTTTCGATCGAGAGCAGGAACCGTTCGTCGAATTCCACGTGATAGCGTCGATCGCCGGAACGGAAGAGAGATTCGCTTCGAGGACCCTCGTCCGCGTCACCGTCCTCGACCTTGACGACGACGCGCCGAAATTCCTGCAGGCGTCCTACCAGCTGTACGCCGCCGAGGACACCCGGGTGGGAATGGAGGTGGGCCGGGTGGCGGCGGCCGATCGCGACCTCGAACCGAACAACGCATTTTCGTACAGCCTCGAAGAAGAAGAAGAAGAGAAGGAGGACGAAGAAGAAGGTGTGGGCTCGAAGGAGAGGCCGGCGCATCGAAAGAATTTCGCCATCGACGCGTCGACGGGAGCCATCTACGTCTCGGCGCCGCTGGACCGAGAGAAGACCGAGCAGCACCGACTGGTCGCCCGTGTCCGGAGTCACGGTCGCGGCGAGGACGGGGCAGCAGCGCTGGCCGGACGACCGAGCGGCGGTCGTCGTAACGGTGCTCGACTGTAACGACAACGTCCCGCGCTTCACCTTCCCGACGCCGTCCAATCACACCGTCAAGATCTCGCGGAATCTCGCCGCCGGCGAGACCGTGGCGTCGGTGGTCGCCGTCGACGACGACGTCGGCGCCAACGCCCGGCTGCACTACGAGATCCAGGCCGGAAACGAGGGTAACGACTTCCGGATGGCGTCCGAAACCGGAATCGTTTCTCTCGACGCCAATCTCTCCTCCTCCTCCTCCTCCTCCTCCTCCTCCTCCTCCTCCTCCCGATCCACTTCCGTTTATCATCTGACGGTGAACGTCAGAGACTTCGGCCAGCCGTCGCTCAACGCTTCCGCCATCCTCAAGGTCAAGGTCGAGGCGTTCAACGTCAACCTCGGCAGCGGCGGCGACGCGATTCCGCGAATCCCGATCACCGGAAACATGACGTCATCGGCGAATTCGACGAGAACCACCTGATAATCGTATTCATGGCGGTCGCCGGTTGCCTCGTCGTCGTCGTCGCCTTCAGCCTCGTTGCGACGCTGATCCGCAAGAGCGCCGACAGGACGACGGATCGCAAAATAATCTGGAGTAAGGTCGTCTCCGAACCTGACCAACATCCGAACGCAGCGACGACGGCGACGACGGCGACAACGGCGGCGGCGACGGCGGCGGCGACGGCGGCCGACAATAACAGCGAGTCACCGGAAATGGGAAACAGCACACCGGAAGGAAGCGAAATGTCCGACATAATTCTTACGCTGGAATGCGAACCAATCAGCTTCGCAGTGAGTGTAGAAAGCCTTTCAAAGTCATTTTGAATGAACAAATTTTATTGTAAGGCAGTAAGAAGAGCGTATGCTCTTCAAATCCTAAATCCAAACCTTGCTTCGGCTCATTTCAGGAACTTTTGAAGGCAATGGCAAAACGATAATCAGCCTATTTGAAAATTCCGCAGATTAATTTTCAAAAGTCAAGGCTTATCTTAATTAAAAATATTCCCAACCACAAAATCAACATCCAGGGGCGTAGCCAGGAATTTGATTTTGGGGTATAATGTGATTGGGTGGTATAAATCTTTAAAAAAACTTTAAAAATCTTAAAACACATTAAAAATTTTAAGATTGTCTGATTTTTTGGCGGTATAACCCGGTATATATAAACCAATATACCCCTCGTCGTTACGCTCCTGTCTTCATCCTGCCCAGGGCTTTTTCTTTTACTGCAAAATCGTTTGGAGACGTCATTTATACCTCCCCCCCCCAATGGGATCGAGGCAAGAAAACGTTCTCGCAAATCTCTTAATAAGTAATTTGGTCACTGGACACTTGAATGCACGTTTTAGTATCTCCAACTGCATGATTCGCTTTCATCATATATATACAACTATACGATTATATATTGTCATATATATATATATATATATATATATATATATATATATATATATATATATATATATATATATATATTATAGATTATGAAGGTAATCAGCTTCTGTCAGGCATTTTTGACAATTTAAAAAACGGATTCAACGCAAGAAAAATTTATTTCACCGATAATATTATTCCAGCTTTCAGTCGGATGCAAATTCTCAAAATTATGTTGGCAATTTCGCGGCTTCAATTTCACGGATCGTCTTTAATTTATTCTTCTGTCTCGAAGCTACCGGGCATCTATCATTCTGTTCTGTCTCTTCCTAGCAGAACGTCAGGTTCGGTCGACGACTGACACAGACATTACAGGTCCGTGTCACAGCGTTGTCAGCATCGCTCGAATCACAGAGGATTCACTTCTGACACGCAAAAATTCTACGCTGCTAATTCGATCGACATCAACCAATACGGCTTGCACTTTTCGGCACTGTACTAGCACTCCTTTTTAGACGCCCGTTCAGTGACATACCTTGACGAAGCCACGGGGTGCACAGCAGGGGCGTAGCGACGGGGGTATATCGGTATATATGCCCCCCCCAAAATCAGACTACCTTAAATTTTTAATGTGTTTTTTAAGATTTTCGAAGTTTTTAAAGATTTATACCCCACAAAATCACATTATACCGTCCCAAATCAAATGCCTGGCTACGCCCTGGTGCACAGGATCCCCCACCTATTTAGACCGGGACCAGTCGTGATATTCGTCCAAAACCGGTGAGCAGTTGGGTAGCATTAGATAGACTTGAAGCGCTTTAAGATGTCAAGACATTTTGCCGAAAATGTCGATATCCCCTATTCTAATTCTAGAGTCCTGGTTACGCCACTGGTGGCAGAGTATAAAACCCGTCCCCCTGATTGAGCTAAACATTGATTGGACTGACTGAGAAAACATCAAGTTGGAGCTGGATAATTTAGTTTTCAATTCAGTCGTGGGACGTTATGTTTTACTGAAAAACGCCGTTAGCCTTTTGTGAAATGGAAAGAGCAAGTATCACCGACCAAAAACAACTGTTGCAAAAGCAAACGTACTTGTTGCGACCTCAGTGATCAAAAGAAAGAAGAGGAAGAGGTGGCGGAAGAGAGAGAGAGAGAGAGAGAGAGAGAGAGAGAGAGAGAAACGTACTTGTTGCGATCTCAGTAATCGATTGAACAAAAGAAAGAGGAGGAAGAGGTGGAGGAAGAGGAGAGAGAGAGAAGAGAAGACAAAAAGCGATCTCAGTAATCGATTGAACAAAAGAAAGAGGAGGAAGAGGAAGGAATGGTCGACCTGGGTCGACCCGGTCGTGGTGCCGTATATGTCCTCCGACCCAATTGATCTTCGAATTAATGTTACGCAAGATTGATGGATCTGGTCGCCGGTCGCACGCGATTTTTATGGCCCTCGAACGCAAGCCTCTATCCGACTCGATCGTCCCCCAAAGACGTGCGGAGTCCGATTACCCCTCGCCTCTCTGCGAAGGCCCTCAACTACCCCATTAGTCTCACTCCCGACCTATCTCTCGCTCTGACTTCTCCTACCTCACTCCCTATCCCCTGCCCCCTTGACCGCCACTGCACGCATTCGAAAAAACACCACCGTCATTCTATTTACAATCATCGTGACTTTCTCATTTATCATCCACACCGCTCCGCCACCCCCCTCCCCACTGCCAAGTTCGACCATTCGGTTCCCCTACGGCTGTTTCTGATGACGAGTCAGAAGAATTAAATAGGAGAGAGAGACTGAGAGAGAGAGAAAGAGAGAGAAAGAGAAAGAAAGAGAGAAAGAAAGAGAGAAAGAGAGAGATACTTTACAATGCTAGCTAAAATAAGAAAATTCCAGGAATGACTGAATGAATATTAGATCCATCACGGCTGTCATAAAAGTGCTCCTTAGTCAGGAGACGAATGAAAACAGTCGTTAGGACAGACAAACACTACTGTAAGGCATGCCAAGAAGCATATATATATATATATATATATATATATATATATATATATATATATATATCTTATATATATTGCAACTGGTTCCGGAAATGCAGCTTCCTTTCACGTCAGCGATATTTTGCTTTTTTCGAACGCTGGTCCTGCTATTAAACGCCAGAGCTGTGCGCCGTTATTCGCCAGAGCTGTGCGCCGTTATTCGCCAGAGCTGTGCGCCGTTATTCCTCCTGTTTCTCTTTCTGTCTTTTATTCACTGCGCAGTTTGGACGCACGCATTGGAGTTTTTTTTGCTCTCTTTCATCTTCCTCTCAGATATTAGATATTCATTCGTGATGCCAATCTGTCTGTCTAAATTTGCAAAAAATATTGCATTTTCCTTACTTTATTTTTGTGGCCCAATGAATGAAAGTCTTAAAAGCGTTGTGTAGAACTATAGGCTTAGCGCATACAGTATATATATATATATATATATATATATATATATATATATATATATATATATATATATTCATATTTTTTGTTTCATTTACTTGTTTGTCATAGTTTTGTTCAGATTGAGATTTCTCTCTCAATTTAGAAAATTATATGGTATTTATGAACGTATGCCTAGAGACCACTTAAAACACATTCTTCTTCTTCTTCTTCTTCTTCTTCTTCTTCTTCTTCTTCTTATTATTATTATTATTATTATTATTATTATTATTATTATTATTATTATTATTATTATTATTATTGTCTTTCTTTCGTACCATCGCTTGTTTTCCTGAATTTCGGTGAACTAGGTTCGAAAGCAAAAACAGGAATTCTCACGTTGACCAAATAGTCCTGATAATGAAGTAGGCCCACAGAAAGCAGTAGACAAAATGAAAATTCTCTTCGAAGCCCTGAATACGTTCTGGCGCAAATTCAAATCGAATTGCTTCAATAAAAACAAACACAACTAACATTATACGAGCTGTTGCGGCCCCACCCCCCGCCCCCTCCGCCCCCTCCGCCCCGGAGACTTAAGAAAAGACATTTTGTTTCACCCTCGAGCGATTCGCGTGACGAACCTTGTGGAATATTAACGAAGAAAATCAGACGAACGGAAACGGTTTCCGGCAATTTATATTGCGCCACCGGTTCAAGGAGGAGGAGGAGGAGGCGACAAGATGCGCAGGGCGATGATGTTCTAAACCGGGCGAAAGCAATTTGGACCTGGTCGTCGGCGTGAGGAAAGTCACGTGACAAATAATTATTGTATCGTTGTATAGCGCACGTAAGGTGGGAGTCGACGACGGGCACAAAGCAAGACAAACGAGTTTCGAGTCTTCATTGAAGAAGGTGGGGATGAGTTGACGCCGTGGCAGAGAAACGGAGTCACTGGCAAACCAAACCGACTAGAGCTACATAAATCTTCAAATTTTCTGGTTTATAAGGTTGCTGCAGTCGGTCACTGATAGCTTCTAGCGTCGCTTTCTTCTACTGCTTCTACTTCTACTTCTTCTTTTTTCCTCTTCTTCTGTAGGTCCGAGGACTGGTCGCACTGTGGACTATTTCTCTACAGCGATGCCTATCGTTAGTTGTGTGGCCGGACAATATGTCACCGGACAAAATGTCAACGGACAAAATGTCACCAGACAAAATGTCATGGGGACCTGGGGCAGAGAAGGTTAGGGTTAGTGTTAGTTAGGGTTAAAGTAATGATGAAATTTTGCCGCCTTCTCTGAAAATTTTGTCTGACAAGCAAATAAATTTTGTCCCCAAAACATTTTGTCTGGTGACATTTTGTCCCGTGACATTTTGTCCGTGACATTTTGTCCGGTGACATTTTGTCTTGCACCAGGTTAGACGTTCTCACAACTTGATATGATTAAGAGCCAGTCCAGGGCCTTTGATTATAGACGTTGTCTTGCGTGATCTCCTTTTCCTTTTCCAGACATCTATCGTCTTTGGCTTTTGATTATGGAGTTGTGTCTTGCATAATCTCCTTTTCCTTTTCCAGACAATCGTCTTCCTTCTCAACACATGTCCAAAGTATGCCAGCTTTCTTCTTTTAACCTTGTGAACAAATAGGTTTTCTGAAGACCTGTTTACTGCACCACACATATTTTGGTCGTTTTCGCTATTCAAGACCCCCTAACTATTTTTTGTCTGCTATAGTTTATGATTATTATTTTATAAATTGCCAGAAGTTGTAGACCTATAGCAATTATAACTGACGAGATTTCAGTCAATTATAACTGACGAGATTTCAGATGAAATTGTTGGATTTCATATTGATCAAAAATTACGTTAAAACCTATCCAAACAACAACATTTTATAGAATATATATTTCAGTAATCACTTTTGAAAATTATTTTTAAAAATCTTTCAGAAGAGGCGTTATATATATATATATTTGTTACATTATATATATATATATATATATATATACATATGGCGTGAGTATGAAATAACCCCGTCATATCCGGTGGCAAGCCCTGGTTGAGAAAGGAGGAGACACGCACACACACACAGGAGGAGACACACACATTAGGAGACACACACAGAAGGTGACACACACAGGTGGAGACACACACACACACACAAACACATATCATTTTGATGCTTACTAGTCTATGATGCACAGCACACAGATCGAAGAAAGCAGAAATCAAGATGGATAAAAATTGGATATATATATATATATATATATATATATATATATATATATATATATAAGCACACTGAAACTACAGTATGATCCACAGAAAGCATTATGGCTATTGCCATTTAGAGAGAATGTCGAATGTGCTGCAAGATAGATTACACTGGTTACGTCAATTTTTGACTTGAAGACAGCATGTGATCTTTAATCGTCATCCAAAAATCACATCCATTTTCTCCTATCACGTCCAGTTTTTCCGCAAAACGCTGTTTACTGATTTACTGTTTACAGTAATAATTTAGCATTATGTATTATAATTCTTGAGCTATATTGAATACGCAAAAAGATAAGGAATGCAAAAAGATATCTTAATATGCAGTGGGCATAACTATTAATAACACAACAGTTTAATAGGCAGTTTTAAACTGCAGACGTCAGCATTATATGGATATAGGCCTATATAAGCAGCGTGAAACCGACGGCAGCATTCAGTCGTTCATGAGGCTTACAAATCGCAGCAAATTTAACTCTTCTAAATAGCTTTCTTTGGAATATGTCACCCAGCACTAGAACACTTCGTGGGCTGTGCAGGAATGACCCTGACAAATTTTGCTACATTTGTGGTTGTTTTACAACACCTAAACAAAGGAGAGATGTGTCTGAATCTGTCTGTTATCATGCATATTTCTGCAGTTAAATTGGATAACCAGGAAAACCTTGGGCACCACATAAAGTGTACAGGACATGTGTTGAAAGCCTCAGACAGTTCTAATGTGACTAAAGGTCAGAGAAAAAGACTAAAGGTCAAAGAAAAAGTCTTAGCTTTGACAATGGTGAGCAGAGCCTTCAAACCATGCATGTTGATCTGCTACTTCTGCCAGATAAATATTTCAGGCATGCCACAAAGACAAAATCTTCCATCCAGTACCCGCCGCCGCCTCTGCTCTGAGGCCGCCGTTGCTCGCCTGTGACGCCGTTCCTGTACCTATCACCGGTCAGACCTTTGCACTACTTTGGGAGTTTCTGACGACGATGAATTTTGTCATCAACCAGACACCGATGGTGTCGAACAGGTCGATTGTAGTTGACGATGGAATGCACAAAGCATTCAAAGAACGAGTTGAATGACCTTGTATGAGATCTAGATCTGCCGAAGTCGTCAGCAGAGTTACTGGGTTCAAGACTGAAGGAAAAGAACCACAGTGTTGGCTCCAGGAACCACTTGTATAATGGCAGAGAGAATGGTCTTTAGAAATACATATGGGAGGATTATCTGATTACTGACAGCAGTTTGATACTGCATCAACATCAAAGACTTATTCGAATCAATGGGATGTTATTGGCATCGACAAGAATTTTTTACGACCTGATTACTGACTTGGCAACTTAAGAGTCGAGAATTATGACCTTTCAGTTCAAAAATTCGAAGATTGCATCATTCGAAGACCGGGATCAAACATGAGTGTCAAGTTGCATTTCCTTCATAGCTACCTGAACTTCAAATCTTGAAGAGATGAGTGAAGAACAAGGAGAATGCTCCCATCAAGACATCACGACCATGGAACGTAGATATCAAGGCAGATGTAACTCGAACATTATGGCAGACTACTGCTGATGGAGTTGACAACTGTGATCATAACTAAATTGCATCCAAAAAGAGAAGATTCCTGCCTCCAAACTTAAATTTAAGCAACTAGCTATTGCTCTCTTGGTTAATCACGACAGACTCATTTTTGGCTGAATAAAAATATTACGTGATATCAGTTCTTCAGAATGTCCTAAAGGGCCTTATGTTTGACTTTAACACCTTTAATTAGCATTCCTCATTTGCGAAAAAAATTTGACGTATTGCAGAATTTTTGACTTCAAATCTGGAATCAGCACCTCTCAATTGGGTAAAATCAGCAAAATATTAGGTCAGCAGAAATTTTTTTAAAATTTAGACCAGTGTTATTATTATTGCCATCAATAGCAGTTAATCGTCATATCTGGCAATCATTTTCTTGAAAAAAACTCCGCAAATGGTCTTAAAAATCGCAGTCATGCGATTTCGTGTGTTCTGAATTATTATTATTATAGGTAACAATCGGAATCTGATTCTCTTGGATCGGTATTCATTCAGCAAAGGTAGTTTCCAACGCATTAAATCATCGCATCTCTGAAAAGACCAAGTTTCGGCAAACACGCATTCTCTCAGTATCTCTCTCTCTCTATCTCATCTCTCTCTTGTTCTCTCTCTCCTCTCATTTCTGTCTGTCTGTCTCTCTCTCCCTATTTCTCTGTTTCTGTCTCTTCTCTGTCTATCTCTGTCTCTTTGCTCTTTGTGTGTGTCTGTCTGTGTCTCTGTCTCTGTCTATTTCTCTGTCTATCTCTATCTCTCTGCTCTGCGTGTCTGTCTTTTGTCTGTCTGTCTGTCTGTCTCTCTCTCTCTCTCTCTCTCTTCTTGCACCACGAGTCGTACAAATCGGGCGACTGGATGGATATCCAAAAAAGAATCGATCGTGTGATGATTGAGCAGTTAAAAAACCAAGGCACCGATTTCGCCGCCGCCGCCGCCAACGCCGCCGCCGCCGCCGCCGCCGCCGCCGCCGCCGGGGATGACATTCAAAAATCACCGGTCAGACCTCGGCATCAATCCGGCGGCACGAAGCTGTCGACCAGGTCGACCGTAGTCGGACGATCCTGATTCCTTTAGCGTCGAAGAACGATGCTCGGCCGCAGTTTAGAGGCGTCCGCCGTCCTGTGCCGCCCGCGCTGACCTCCGTGTCTTGACCGTCTAACGACCACAACCGCCACGAACGTTTCCCGACAAAGCCCTGCGCAAACAGATCGCGCCTCATCGATGAGCAGAGATACGAACGAGCTCGCCGTCGTCGGGTTTCTTGGCATCGGCAGAATTTGCCCCAGAGACGGACTGTGGTGCATTGTGACCTGGTTTCTTAAGATGAGCATTGCATCATTCTACGATCAGCGCATGCGCGCCCGCACATCAGAGGCGTCATTTGTTATAGGGGGACAGACCCCTCAAGGAAATGAACATATTAATCTATAATGTATTAATGTGAAAATTGCAAACATTGCCAAAAAATATCAAAAAATTGCAAATTTTCCAACACTGGCCCTAAAATTTGCCAAAATTGCTCAAAATTTGCAAATAAATTGCAAAAAATTTGCAAAAAATGCCTAAAATTTGCCAAAATTTGCAAAAAATTTTCTTTCAAGATGAAAAGTGTGAAATGATAATGCCGCATATTAGGACAAGACAACAGAGACAGAGACAGAGACAGAGACAGAGAGACAGAGACAGAGACAGACTAGTGGAGTTGACCCAGGTAACAAATTGCACATGAAGGCAATTGACCGCCGCCAGGTTTTCGAAGATTCTCAGAATCAGTCATCGTGTGCCTACTATAGGTGTTGCGACCCCGATGGGGGCCGGGCGAATAAAGGGCCGCACCGCCGACCCCCAATACATTTTTAAAATCGATATCAGTTTGACCACAAATGCCAAGCTTCGCGCTATCTATAGAACATAATTCACACTCAAATTATACCCATGAATATTTTACACTCGCGAAGATTTAACAGCAGGCCTATATATAATACACATCAAATTAGGTATAGACTGCCGGGGGAAAAGCCGAGTTTGTTTTCGAATAACGAAATAGCTGACGCTTGACAAACACTAATTTCTGCCTCCGAATATATGCGCTGCAGACAAATGATTTGCCAGTTGGCAAAATCCTCCAGTCACTCTGAAAAAGACCTTCGGAACACCCATTACAGTATAGGCGTACATATCATCTTACTTGTTCTGAATCTGATCATGGCATCCGGGAGGTAAGAGATGTGCGTAATGTTGAAAGATGCGAATGAATGAATGAATATAATATATATATATATATATATATATATATATATAATTATATATATATGCCTATATAGGCCCGTCGAAACGAATTTTTAGCAGGGGTGCATTTTTCAGGGGCGTAGCTAAAAATACAGGCGAAAAAAGGTTCTCTTCTTTTGTCCACTTTTCAACAACAATCCTGTCAAGCAAAAAAGCCATCACACTTCCTGTATCGTGTCTTCAAAAATCTTGATAAGCAAAAATAAACTAACCTCTCATCTTCGACGGGGTACAGTGCAGTAAATGTCACGTCTCAGGAAGAAGCGACAAGTGACAAAGCAAACCCTTGGAGCATAATGTCTGGACGGGTACTTAGGCGCTTCTGTCGCATAAGCCGATCGGATCTTGGGTTTGATCGGTCAAACACTTAAGCTACAGTGTACAGTACCTCAGCGAGAACACTGTAATCCAATTATTGCACATCGCCTTTGTTAGTGCTAGACCTCCATACAATAATATTGTATAGTATGATATTGTATTGTATATTAATATATAATATTGTATATATAATATATAATACAATATTGTATAATAATAATAATAATAATAATAATAATAATAATAATAATAATAATAATAATATTATTATTATTATTATTATTATTATTATTATTATTATTATATCGTAACCAGTTGGAAAACGTCAAGATGAGAATTTCAATATTATAATAATAACTATTATTAGCAGCAATCAACATTAAAATCGTTATTAATAATAATAATAATAATAATAATAATAATAATAATAATAATAATAGCTGAGCTTTAAGTTGTTTGGTTTCTCCTGTATTAAAAACAACTGCGTATGGCTACAGCCGTTTATTTCGAAGCTTCCATTTGTTGAATCGAAACCTTTGTCTTCGAGTCGACAAAAGCAAACATGTTTCGCAGCATACAATGCCAAGACAGCTGACGTATTAAATTTCAGAATTTCAGACTTTCGTACTATATATAATCACCATGTAAAAATCGATCTGAAAATGCCAACTATAGGCCCTAATATAGACCTAACAGTAAGCTACTTTTAAAATCGTTCACGCTATAGTAGCTGATAGTCTTAGCGTCTCATTTGTTCCATTTGTCGGCAACCCTGGCTCTAATCGTCATGTCCTATAGCACCCGTATAGTGTGCTAATGCAAAAAATTTCTCATATGGCACTTCCATTTAGGTAGACAGTTCATGAAGGTCTTCATTAACTCTCTCTCTCTCTCTCTCTCTCTCTCTCTCTCTCTCTCATTTTACTCTCCTCTTCTCTAACGTATAGTCAATCCGCGGTGCTTTAACCTTTCTTCGTACACTGTATGTTAATTTTTGACATCCCTTGATAATCTTATTGCTTATTAAGTCTTTTGTTCAAAAATGGATTCCATTGAATTATTTAAAATGTGGACGCACCATTTATTATTATTATTAGGGCTATTATTACTACTACTACTACTACTACTACTACTACTACTACTACTACTACTACTACTACTACTACTACTACTACTACTACTACTACTACTACTATTCTTAGACTACTACTACTGACTGCCCTCCCTTTACTACGTTTGCTGCTTACACTATTACTAATTGTAACTGGTTTGGGAAACCGCTACTACGTTATATACTATACTATATATATATATATATATATACTACAGTGTATATTATACTGCACTCCTCTTTTGATTATTCCTAGAATTCGGGTGTCCTGACTGCCCTCCCTTTTGCTGCTTCAGCACATTGTCTAATTGGTTTGAAAACTATACACGTTATATATATATATATATATATATATATATATATATATATATATATATATATATATATATATATAGTTATATAAATCGGAAACTTAAAATGTGTTAATCAATAATTCACGGTCCGATATTAAGACGAGTTACAATTGACGGTCGGAATCTGTGCACGATGGATGCTTCCTTATATGCGAGGAGATTCTCTCTTTTCTTTTCAGACGAGACAGAGACTCAAGCGCCTATCGAACGAAGAAGAGTCGAACGTCGAGGCCCCCTCTGGCGTCGCACTTCTTCAACCATCCGCAGCCGAATCTCGTAAGACAGACGTTGTTACACACACTTGTATAGTCTCTTAAACTTAAAAACTTAACATGATTTTAAAGTGGCTTAGAAGGCATTACTGCATGCCGGTGTGAAAGCCACTAGGGGGCTATAACGGGGCTTGAAACCGCTCCGTCAGCCTGACGCTCCAGCACCGTAACCCACTCTGCCATCTTCCGCCCCGTCTCGAAACACATGTGTTTCTTATTCATAACAGTGGCGTAGCCAGGACCCCGAAATAAGGGGAGAGGGGTCCATCGACGTTTTCAGATAGAAAAAAGACTTACATGCACATCCAGTTTGTTCCAATCCTCCCACCTAAAACCCAGTGCTTAATCTAGACTCTGGACTTCGGCGGGGAACTGACAAAGCCGGGGAAAATCAGCTGGGGCTGCCGTTAGTTGATGCAGTGTGCCAAAATGTCCGGAAGGAATTTGAAATTTTCGAGGGGAAAATGGGCAATTTTCCCGCTGGAAACGGCCTAGGTTAAACCCTCTAATACCCATTCCCCGAAAATTTTCTATACGGTTTTGCTCAGATACCACAACTGATCCTATCCAGAACAGGGGCGGACCCCGCGTCTTCCCGCGACTACGCCCATGCTTATTAATACACTCGAGGCAGCAGTTAACCTTAACAGGAAATTGCCAGCTTCTATATTTCATCGCCCCATGATGCAGCGTAATGTTGCGTTAATCAAGGAAAGTTATGTGGTATACATGAGTAGCAAGGATCTCATTGGAATGGATAAAAGATTCAAAGCGGGAATTTTATTACCTGTGAATGCCCGTAAACTCTACCTTAATTGGTTTGGAACCCGGTGGCATGGATGACAGTGAGTGTCTTCTTATAGGAAGATCGAATCATGAATCTCAAACTTTTAAACCTATTTTATACTAGTACTGTACTTTGAAGACCAGTTGTTATAGAAACTGAGATGATTAGAAATATTTCCATGTCTTTTTTCTGGAAAGAAAAGGCAACAGTACCGCTTCCTTTTGTCATAGAGCTAACATACAAATTCCCACTTTCAGTGGCGGCTCTAGGCTGGATCTGGAGGATTCAGCCCCCCAAATTTCAGCCTTGCCCCAGATAATAATAGTGAACGACCTTTTTTGCTCTTCAGTTATTTCCAGTTGTTTGTTTAACGGGCACAATACGGTGGACGACATTTTTTGCTTGTCAGACTTTCCCAGTTTTCTTAGAAGTTGGGAAGTGTTGGCAACTATAGGGCATAGCGGGCATAGCCCCTCCTCACGTTTTTTCTGGCTAAAACCGCTACTGCACATACACTAATCACCGTCTGAAAGTCAAGTTGTTGAAGTCAGTTAAGTTAGGCCATGATGTTATGCTATTTTGCCTTTTTTTAGATAAGAGAAACTGCTATTTTGTCTATGTATAGTTTATCGGTCCTAAAGCAGTGTTTTATCCAGGCCCGTTAGGAGGGAGATTTTCCCCACTCAAAAACTCCAAAATCTCCCCTAAAATCCGAGCACTAAATTTCTTTTTGCATTGAACTGTGCCTCCTCCCCACCCACCAGCCAAGTCAATCCCCCCCAAGGCCCGGGGCCTGGATAAAACACTGGGGCCCGTACGTATATTAGATACGACCACACGAGCGGCATCATTCTGAAATCTAACTCTACGTTTCGCTAACACGAAAACACGCTTAGAACGACACAGTTCGTGCGATCGTAAACGACATACGCATACGACCGATGCATTAACTATTTATTCATAAATGTCAGCCTGAGAATTCTTGGAAATGTGGGGTGTGTGTCAATTGAGTGGAGCGCTATATAAATCGTGCATATATTTTCAGCCGTCGACGACGACTTTCTGCAGACGACGACGACGACGTCACTGCCCGACTGTGACGTCATCTGTTCGGCCGCGTCCAAGTTCGTCGTCCGTTCCAATTGCGTCACTTCGAACGACGACGACGACGACGACGACGACGAAGATGCCCTTGGTCGAGACGCAGCAGCGGCGGCTACCGTCGTCTTTACCCTCCCCTCGCCTCCGTCGCCCGCACCCGCCGCCTCCGTTCACGCCTCCAACCACCTTCAGATGGACTTCTACCCCGTTCCGGAGCCGACGACGGCGACGATCGCTGCCGGCGCCTGTAACCAGGCGAACGGCGGCTGCGCTGCCTTCGACCGGACGAAGACACCGCCGACATCGAGTTCGTCCGTCGCTCGCCGCTTCTTTCAGTCCATCTCCAAGGCGCCGATGTCCACCTCCGGGTTCCGCAGGAGAACGCCCGCCGCCGACCTAGGCCCGGACGCGGCGGCGGCGGCGGCGGCCAAGGGCGTCGATCGTAGTAAGGGACCGCCTAACTGCGTCGCCGCCGCCGCCTCCGCCGTTCCAACCGTGATTCACGGAGACATACTCCGCCTTGACTCCGTGACCGCCGCCGCCGCCGCCGTGAGAGATGCGGGTCGTCGACGGGTCCATTTCTCCGGTCCCTCGACGACGAGCTGAAACGAGAAATCAAGGTCCATCGGCCCCGCACTCCGGGCGCCGGGCGGTGCTTAGGCGAGCGAGCGAGCCCCGTCGCTGGCCGGCCGGCCGGCTGGTCGCCCCCGGCCGTTGTAGCTACATCATTCCAAACGTCGCCGCAATTCGGACGAAAAACAGAATAAAGATGGAAGAACCTCCAACCGGTTAACGAGTCTCAGAGAGTCACCCTCGCCCACCTACCCCACCCCACCCCCCACACACACACCCCACCCCACCCACACTCCTCCTCCACCACTGAATTCTTGACGGCTTTTTGTTGCGCATATCTACAGCAAATTAAGCAGCAGCGAAGAACCCGAAGAAAATGCAGACAAACTAGAATGAACTGCGACGCATGCAGTGCTCACATCGTCTGTCCATTAGATTTTAATTGTATTTAGTGTCTTCGGCTGCGGCTTTCGACTCTGCCTCGACCTCTCGTGTTCGCCGGAGAGAGAGAGAGAGAGAGAGAGAGAGAGAGAGAGAGAGAGAGAGAGAGAGAGAGAGAGAGAGACAGACAGAGACAGAGACAGAGACAGACAGACAGACAGAGACAGACAGACAGAGACAGACAGACAGACAGAGACAGAGAGAGAGACAGACAGACAGAGACAGAGAGACAGAGAGACAGAGACAGAGAGTCTTCCAAATTCCACGTAAGCATGGAATATATGACACCGGTCCACGCCGCCGAATTCGGCTTTTAGTCGGACGCCATCAAAAAACACCAGAAAAACGCCCGACGTAGCCTACTGTAACATAATACGCCGCTGACGACCACGCCTTTCGCGTATAGACAACAATTCCATTTGCCTTTTAGCGATATCAGCGCGGTCGTGCCGAGAGCCAGTCATTGCAGCCCAATAAAAACGCACGCCACTGTATAGCCTATTTGTCCACGGCGTAGTAAATTGTAATAGATATATACGAAATCTTGCCCTCCTCCTCAGTGTTGCGCGAAGTAAAAGTAACGCGTTACCCAATGAAAACGAAGTACACAACACCCAGTACTTTTTACTGTAACGAAGAGTTTTTATCAAATATTTGTCTTTTACGGCGTTACATTAGTAAATTATAATATCGCCAAATTTCGATACATTTAAATCTTGCCCTTCCAACTTCCCGTGTTTAGTCCCTCAGGGTTTATTTCTGAGATTCAAATAGTACATGCAAAAACGTTCTGAGAGTCGGCGCCGGGGGCACATTTGCGCCCCAAATTCCGGTGAAATTTTTGCTTACCCGAGTCTTCACGATTTTTTTTGGGTCGTGACAGTCTGAAACCGGCGATGACCTTTTTTTACTTATCAACAATATTTTCAAAAGTGGTGAAAAATTAAGGACACCCGCCTTCCAGGACGGCGCCCGGGACAGCTTCCCTCCCTTCCCTATATGGTAGAAACCTGCTCTAAAAAGTGAGGAGGCTGAGGAGCCTTAAAAGTAGATGTGATTTAATGATAATGTGGAGTTGTTTGATTCCGTCTGTATGTACTTTTTACTTTTTATTTAACTTTTTGAGGAGTACTTTTTACTTTTATGTATGTTTTTTTTACTTTTACTTAAGTAAAAAAATGATATAATATACTTTTAATATCAAACTCAGTGTCATACAACACTGTCCTCCCTACCCGTTTATTTGTGTGTGTGTGTGTGTGTGTGTTTCAGGGCCTGATTTTTTTAACAGTGTATGTATACAGTGGCTTAAACCTGGCTGAAAAAGTGGGTGACACTACGCCTTCTTCCATATATGGTAGCCTTTCAAAAATGGGAGGTGATAAATTGGAAATGTGCAGTTTGGTAAAATGTATAAAATGTGCAGTGATAAAATCACAAAAATGATAAATTGAAATGTGCAGTGATAAAATAATATTGTGTATAATCACCGGAATTTTGCGGAGAAGCAAAAAAGTTCGTCACGCGAATTCAGTTGCAAATTTCCAAAGCTCGATCATACGCGTATGACAAAATAAAATACGTTAAAATACGTGCGTATGGATAAAAAATACGCGTATGATTAGCGTATTTTATAAGTCTGTTCGGTTACTTATAATTTGCTTACTTAGAGCGAGCAATATCAATTGCGACGTCACGCCACGTCACTGTAACTGATCCCAGAATTTACTTCGTTAACACTTGTTCTCTTTTAATTTCTTTGTGCAGGTAAATGGTTAACAGACTGCGGTAATTGACGCAATTTCATGGCTATATAGACCTAATGTATTTTTGCTCACGTTTGTTAGCGCGTATGATAAAGAGCCATGCTAGTCGAATTTTCGTGTATGACCAGCACTTTGAAAATAAAACGTGACAAGTATTCAGTTTTGCATATAAAAAGCCTCATAGGTATGGAATGTTCTCGCTCATGGCTTCCAAAATCCCTTTCCAGAAATATATGCAAATTGCGCAAATTTAGTACATTAATTCGTCTTTGGGAAATCGCAGCAATATAATATAGTATAAAGTAAAGTGATGACAGACGCTGTCGACTGAAAGAGTTGGAAAACAGTTTTGAAACAAAACAATTGTCACTTTCGAGCTTTAATAGGCAACTTCTTTCAGATAAACACGCAGATTAATCAGGATTAGAAAGTTTTTCGACTTTCGACTTTGGGGTCCTGCGTGCGATTTAAGATTAAGCTTAGGTCTGTCTGCAAGTTGGAAGAATGACTCTAAATCGACGAAGGTTGTATGCAAATTCGCCAACATCTGTTCGGTGCATTTCTACGCGCAGCGACTATGGAACTAAAGAAACGGTCGATTTGTGAACAATGTATCTGACTTTAAAATCGTTTTGGTTGGGACCGGTCGCGTTATTTGCGCAAAACCGTTTAGAAATATTGGAGAGAGAGGTATAAACAGGTAGCGTGATCGAAGACAATACGTAAATGAATGTGTGGAGATGCATGGAATGTGTGCTTCTTGGCGAATTTTTTTGCAAATTTTTTTGCTCGTCGGAGATTTTTTACCAGGAAAATGTCGATGCCCCCGAAACTGGAAACCTGGCTACGCCACTGGCGACTTATCATATAAGATCTTTCGAGGATATTAGGAAGTAAATGATCGTGCATGCGCTAAACTTGCTTATATTTCAATCGGAGAATGACTGATCGCATATTGAACTAAGTCAGGGCATCAACCTGCTACACTCTGCTATTAATTATTGCACCACAAATATGTACTATTAAGGATCAGAAACACGGGTCTTAAAACAAGCACACGAAAACAGACTGCTAGCGGCAGAAATGAGCTGCTTGCGGAAGAAGATCTTGGGAGGACGTAGACTACAAATAATGAGAAATGAAGACATCAGAAAAAGAATGGGGATGCAAGAGACAAATATATATAATAGATAAAATCAGGCGAAGAAGACGTAGATGGCATGGACATGTAAATAGAATGAAAGACAACAGACTCTCATATAACGACACTCCACGCATACAAAGAAGACAAGAGAGGAAGAGGAAGGCCCAGGGAAAAGTGGACGGATAACATCAAAGAAGACTTTGAAAGATACCCGTTATCAGCAATCGATCATCGATGGAAATAGAATACCAACGGAAAAAGATAAATGAAGAAGTTTCGTGTCTATAGCTATTGTCGCTAATGAGCTGGAAGAAAGCAACATGATGATGATGATGACGATGATGATGATGATGATGATGATGAATGATGATGATGACACCCAGTGACTCCACATATTGACTCAGAGCAAGACATCAGTTGTCCAGTTCCAGCGATGCTGCCTTTCGAAAGCCTGCTCTTGACCAAGTTGACCGCGGGGTCAGTCAGGTCAAATAGATCGGCTTGTCGTGTCCAATGGGAACTGCAGATGCCCCCTTGATGTCACAAGAGGTCATATTCTGGTGGATTATTCTTATTCTGTTCGCATCAATACAGTCGCCTCTCATATCCGTCAAAGTCTTTGAGAGGAAACTAAAAACGCGATGGTTTTCATGTGAACGCTATCTTAAATCTCTTCTCGTGTATAGTCTTTGTAATAATATTATTAATCTGTGACTTTATATTTAGCGCCATAATAACTGCTACTATACTAGCCCTCTATAGACTAACTAACTAACTAACCAATTATAGAACTTCTATAGCGCCATTTTAGTAATGCACTTGGCATCAGTCTGCTGAGACCAAGATTTTCGGCTAATTTCTGTTATAATTCTTGGTGGAATGAATAAGCAGGTCTTCAATGCACTGCTTTTCAGGAACTCTAACTGCATGATGGCCATTTTGTTGCTGTTTCGAATAATTTGCAGAAGTTTTAGCATCTTCACCAAAGTAAATGGACCTAAACAACTTCATTGGCTACCGTTATCTTTGGTGCTGCAATTCGAAGTGCAAAGATTGCCTTTCCAACAAGGATAATGCCATGGGAGTTCAGAGGGGGTCAAGTGGGTGCAATTTCACCCCACTGGAAAAACTGTGAAGTAATGAAAAAACGTAAAATTACTTGTTTCTTTCGTCACGACAGAGGCGTAGCTAAGGGGGCAGCGGGGACATATGCCCCCGGGCGCCGAGGTGAGGGGCGCCAAAATTGGGTATTGGGGTAAGTGAAATATGCTTAATAAAGAAGAAGAAACATGAGCAACAACCTTTTTCTTTCTTTTTTTGTTCGTCAGCACTATATGTATAGAGGGGCGCTGTAAGACCTGAGGGGCGCCAAGAACAATGCGACTTTTTGCTCGTCGGCAGTCTTAAGGGGCGCCAACTGTACACTTTGTCCCCGGGCGCCGGATACCCTCGCTACGCCTCTGCGTCACGAGACCCTGTTTGCACCACCCTGGAAAAAATTCTGCAGACGCCCATGGATAACGATAATCATAAGTTCCTGAACCGTAGAGGAAATGCGCTACACCCGCGGAGACCATCCGTCAGTAACGGCCACTATCCGGTCGCTTTGTTCCATCCGATGAGCACTGAATTGCTTAGGTCGGGTTTAGTCAGCACCGACTAGTAGGATTCCAGCGAATAGGCCCCTACACATGGTGAGATCGTTTACCTGGTCGACGATCAAAAGGGGCTTATGGCATCAAACCTGCAAGGAAACAACAGCCGAAGATAACCATCTATAATACAAAAGATGATCCAATTAAAAGAAATATTGGCAACAGGAAAGCTCTGCGATAGATAATTCGTTGTAAAATCTGATGAAACTCAAACCAGAAGAAAACTCAGTAGACTAATTGCTAAAAAGACGCGACGTCCAGCCAGTGGCCCAGCCAGTGGCCCAGCCAGTGGCCCAGCCAGTGGCCCAGCCAGTGGCCCAACCAGTGGCCCAGCCAGTGGCCCAGCCAGTGGCCCAGCCACGGGGTTGTTTGGGGTTGTTCAAACAACCCCATTTCAAAAAAATATGACCAACACAATTTATGTAAATTCGTTGACTAATGGTTGAAGGAGGAGAGATAGTGGGTGGGTCGGCCGCGGCCCCCGTTGGTGTTCATTTGCATTGTGCCTCCAGTAAACAGCCCCTCTTTGCATAAGCTGGCTACGCCACTGCGTCCAGCACTGTTTCCATTTATTTAGCAATGCTCTTATAGTTGAAAAAACACCAATCCAATGTCTGATTTTACGCACTTACGTATCGCAACCGCTCTGAGATCAGGCGCTGAAGTTCATAAGACTATATTTGATTTACAAAACGTATGTCAAATTTCGCATTCGACTCAATCGAGAGGTTGCGGTCGGATGACGGGTGAATTTTTTCTGTGTCAAGACCATTTTGAAAATGTCTGACGACGATTTTTTCTTTTTCGGAAATTCGGAAAAATACTCTTCAAAGCTCCGTCGACTCAGCTAAATTACATCTCGTCAGCACAATTGATCAGAACAGTTGTGCGCAATGAAATTAAGAATAGAGGGACGTTGAGAGACTAATTTTTCGGCGGTTTTTCTAACACGTTCGATACATCTACTTCTGATCGGAAATTTTTGGGGGTTTCACCTTTCCTCTCTCCCACACCGTGCGCCACAAGGACTAGAGCTGCTGACTATATATAGAGAGAGATATATATATATATATATATATATATAGATATATATATATATATATATAGAGAGAGAGAGAGAGAGAGAGAGAGAGAGAGAGAGAGAGAGAGAGAGAGAGAGGGAGAGAGAGAGAGAGAGGGAGAGAGACAGAGAGACAGAAAGAGAGAGTCAGAGACAGAGAGAGGGAGAGGAAAAGGAGAGAGGAGAGAGACCGAAAGAGAGACAGACAGCTGAGACAGGCATAGAGAGAGAGACAGAGAGCGCGAAAGAGCGAGAGTGAGGGAACGGGAGATAGAGAGAAAGACGCAACAACAGAGAAGCTATTCACATACTGTGGATTCCTCAAAGTGTTTTGTGGTCATTTTTAAACAGTGGCGGCTCCACATGGGGACCCCTTATTGAATACCTGTCCTCCAGTATAACCCCCCTCAGTTCGGACCCATATACTTGCTACTGAAAACCTTGCAGCAAATAGTTGGCCCCATGCTTAGCAGTTGCCACAACGCCCCCTTGAATTAAACGTGAATAGTTTGCATCAGATTATCCTAGAAACAGACAGAGTATGCACTTTAGTAGCCTACTTGACTCCTGATCTGAGTTATTAGTATAAGCCCTAGAGTATTAAGGCATATAGCGTGACTTAAAAGTGGTTTAGGAGGCATTACTGCCTGTGTGAAACAGTGAAAGCCACTAGGGGCGCTAACAGGGCTTGAACCCGTTCCGTCAACCTACCGCTCCAGCGCCTAACCCACTCTGTCATCTTCCGCACCGTATGAGTTTTGGAGGCCTACTGGATTAAGGCTCTACCAAAATGCATCTGGAAGTCCACAGTGTATCAATACGCAATTCGGCGCTGCCTTGAACGAAAGGGAAAGCTTAAATGCAATAGGCTTTCGCAGGGGCGGCGCTGGGTTTTGTTGGCTGGGTGGGTCTAATGCAATCTAAACCAGGACTCGGTTCAGACTAACCCTCCCCCCCAACAAAAATCAAAATTTATCTGCGGATTTGCACGATTTGCTGGGTCCGGACCCGCGGTAGTGGCCACTGCCAGGAATTTTTGGTCGAGGCTGGGTCTGGCGGGTTCGGTCTCCCGGATTTGCGCGAATCTGGTTGGACCCATTTGCCCCCCTCCCGTGGCGACACTAATCCTGGGCCTTCGAAGTTTGCCCAACAAAACAGTAAGATCTAACCTGTTTCTTCAATGCAAGACTCCGTCGACCAATCCGGCGGGTTCAACAAGCTTCTAACTTAACCTGACGCCCAAAAGTCAACACGCGACACGTATTCTGTACATCCCTCGCGTTTCTATCGCATCCGCAACTTCCTTGCAAATCCTAACGAAGGTTTTTCAGAGAGAATTTTTCTGCACGATGTTTCCAAGTTTTAATTTTCTCCGTCAGTCCTTAGATCTTAATCGAAACCAACGGACGTTTCGAAACATGGCTACGGGATCGAAGAGACGACGACGCGGGGAAAGTCCCGACGTCGCGCTCTTCTAAAATTAGTCCCGACCTTAGGCCGTGCTGTAATATCAACTGAAAACAAACGGCCTAATATAAAACAGTTGGCCTAATAAACGATAACGATGAAATTATTAATTCGATTATGCCTAATTCGTGTCAAAATTCGCCGATTGCATAGTTTGAGCACAATTACAGCTTAAATTTACTGATTATCCGTAGGGTTGTCCGGTTTTTGGGGATTGAATCTATATTCTGATCGAACGGATTTACCAACGTGACTATATATAGACACGACTTTCCCGTTTCCAGTTGTCTTCAAACCCTCTCCTCACTTCTAGTGATATCCGTATAGAGAATATAATAGTGCAGGAAGGACCAGAAACGGTTTGCAGTCGGAGATTTTCGTCGTCAAGAAGTCAACAGCGCATGAGTAATGTGGACAGCTCGATAAAGGTTTGATAGTTTCTATACGAATACTTGCTTGCGTAATGGGACGTAGGTTGTTGTTGCTGCGATCTTTGGCATATTAAATCCATGGTATATGCTATTTGCAAATTATGTGGGCGCATAGAGGCTTATAGGATTATGTGTCAAATGAGAGTTTCTGGAACTCACTGCCAGTGAGTATCCGTGCTTTGCAAATTCATTAGGAACTTTAGATCTAGGGTTGCCCGTTCAGACCTGCTTGTTACTGCATGTAAACAAGGATTAACCTCTTCGATTGAGACGTGCGCCCTGGAGTTTGGTGCATCATATCTACCTATGTCGCAGGAGTCATGGCCTTCTTTAACCTTTTTGACCTTCAGGTGACCTTCTTTTGCCACTGGCACTAACCTTTAACTGACTCTGTATACAGATTCGACCTGCAGTAGATCTATACAAAGTTAAATGCAATAGCATGGAGATATAGTTGACTGATCTTTCCTGGTGTAGGCTATTGTCAGACCTTTCATCAGTCGCAAATATAAAATGCAATCCGGGTTTATTTTATCAATCCGAGATGTTGGCGTTGAAAAGTCCGGTATCCATAAATCAATTTGCTATTTGGATAATTGGATTTATGGGTACAACTACCCAGTAAGTAAGAAGAATTCCGCGAATCTCTATAGCACTTTCGAAGTAGTCTTGCAGTAGGCTAGCTGCTTATTCTTATGAGCTGTATCTTAATTTGAAATAGCTAAATTATGAAACCTGTCAGACATACGCGAAAAAGACTAGTGTTGGAGATTTTCTTGTACGTATATTCTTGCAAATTGTTTAGTTAGCATCGTTCAATAGGTAAATTGCTATCTCAGGTTTAATGCTCACATTTCTAAGTATTTATTTCGCAACCATTCGAAAACGATTAGTAAATGCTTTCATTTACTTAGTAAAGACGCGCTACTAATGACTTCAAATTATTGACAAAAATTAAATGTTTCTTTCTTCAATGGAAGGAACTTTTGTCGTAATTGTAACCAACTACTGGAGAAGGTATTATTTTAGATGTTCATATCTCTGATTCAATGAGCACTGATAATGCAGGGGAAAGTATCCACGTACCAGTCGCACCCCTTGGCGTGCACGAGTCTCTTGGCTATGACTTCCTGGTAATAATAATTTAATAATAATAATAATAATAATAATAATAATAATAATAATAATAATAATAATAATAATAATAATAAGGTTTACAGTGGTTCAGTAGTGTCTATTCTGCGTGAGAACCACTGTTCAACTGATTTCTACTCTGAAAACTCCTGCAGCCTTTTGTCGAGAACACGCGGAAGGACCGGAATATACATGGAAGGACTGGAATACATGGAAGGACTGGAATACATGGAAGGACCGGAATACATGGAAGGACCGGAATACATGGAAGGACCGTGGCAATCCAAAAGACTTATACGATATTTAGACAGAGCGCTCGAATTTCAAATGAAAATATTTTAAGTGGTATCTTATACTTTTAAAACCCGGATAGAAAAGAGATCAAAACTATGTCCAAATACTGACAGCAATATTCCCCATAGGTCTTAGACCAGCTGTTGCGTTCTTTCGGACTTATTCGGCGAATTTTAATTGGGTCTTTTACAAAATATAGGAAACAATATTTCATATGGATGGCGCATAGGGGATACGCTTTAGAGTGTTTAGGAGCGCATATCAGCGGAACTCCAGCAAAGACAATAGCCAATCAGATCCATTTCGGCTGCAATGTCTGGTGTCTGGTGTCTCATGACTCGTCTTATGTACATAGATATCGCCAGCTATTAATTAAACTATACAAGACGCACACATGTAGGCTATTCTCCGGACTGCCGTAACTATGTGAAACTCGCTTAAACTAAATATGGACCCCTTTCCAACGCCCACCCATCTTCTTAAAACTATATGCGATACAATTAATGCTGGTGGTAACTTATATGTTCTTATTCACGATTTGACTGAGAACTGGAGAGGGGAACGCATTCCCCCACATCCACCATCGTAGGGTAGCGGGTTCGAGTCTGACCTTAGCCACTGTGCGCAGCGACCTTGGACAAGTTGTTCATTTCTAAGAAATAGCCAAATGATTCTGCATTGGAGCAGAGATCATATTATTATCGCCATCATCATCATCATCATCATCATCATCATCATCATCATCATCATCATCATCATCATCATCATCATCATCATCATCATCAATTCATAAATTATAATTTAACCATGGGGGATATTAATCTATATTGAGCTTTCGCGGTTTTATCTCGTTTACCGATTTTATATTAAGAACAACAATAATTAGTCCTAACGTTTGCTCTGAAGGACATGTTAACCTGCGATAAACTATAATTATTGTGTCCTTATGCAGCTGTGTTCTCTAATTCTCTAACGCAGAACGGAGGAGCATCACATAAAGCCGGAGGTAGATACGTTTCTTTGTTCCGCGTTCTGATTGAGGAACTTGTGGAAATTCAAACCGAGCTAAATATGTCATGGGCTCAAGTGAGTATTCTCTCATTCCCTAAAATATAAATAGGACTCGACATTTTGAATCTTGTAAGAGCAGTTAAGAGACTCGTTGAAGTCGAAATTTTCTGAAATTACACAGAATTCCATTGTTTGGGGCGGAAGATGGCAGAGAGGGGTTACGTGCTGGAGCGTCAGGCGCTACGGAGCGGGTTCAAGCCCCGTTAGAGCCCCCAGTGGCTTTCACGCAGGCAGTAATGCCTTCTAAGCCGCTTTAAATCATGCTACGTCAAGTCAATTCATCATCTGCTGCCCTCTTATATTTAAATCCCCAAAATTCTAAATTTTCGAAGCAAACACTAAGGCTCAAAATCTTCTGATTGTTATATTTTCCTTGCAAAATGGCGAGAGTATAAGGCTTGTACTGTAATGTTTACATTCTCAAAAGACTCGGCTCCTAGAGACCTAGATAATCATGCTTGATAACTTATTTATAACTGAGCAGTTTTTATAGTATGTAGGCCTATAGCGTAACGATAGTTTTTTCTTTGACTATGCGTATATAATAATATTGCGATGCGACTCGTCGCATGGATTCCAAAGCTGCTTGGGTCTTGTGCCAGAACATTTTTAGCTGTCTTAATAATGGCAGAGTATGCAAGTCAAAACCGCAGGTTTTTTGTTATTAGGCCCTAGTCGTTGTGCAATTTCCCATTTTGCCACTTTAAGTAGCCCTATATAGTCTAACGCCTGTCAGCCTAAACTCAATGGTAAGCCCTACCTTTTGGAATATTTTAATGATGTTTGCGAGAAACACAGTGATGGAAATTGGGGGAGGGGGAATGCGTTCCCCTCTCCTCTTTGAAGTGGACTCTTTGAAGTAAACGGGTTTTTGTTGCTGAAGGCTTTCGTCTTGTCACAGAAAAGCTAACTCTCCAGTAAAAATTAATTCCTAGATTTGGTTTTGAGCGCATGAAATTCATTGCTCCTCCGACTAATACGTTATTCTCTGGAGTTATAATCTCTCTAGACAAGCATCACAAAGATTCGTGTATGCGTTCTTGTCGTCCAGCCATCGGGAGGACATTTTTTTACCTAGATCAGAATCGCAGTTTTTCATCGGTTTCTTTTTCGTTCGCAGTCGAAAAAAGAATCCGGCACAACAGAGGGCGCTGCTGGCCGATCCTCTGTTCCCCACACACAGCCAGAGACGATTAGAGGCAACGAGGAAGAAAGTATTGTTCAGTCTGTGAAGAAGGAGGAAGAGGATGAAGAGGAGAAAGAGGAAGAGGAAGATGAGGAGAGATTCAGTGCGATCAGCTCAGCAAGCGGCGGAGTCCAGAAGGAATACGATAGGAAGAAACGATCTCCTGTTGGAACCAGTACGGAACTTACTGCTGTACAGGTCTTATTTAGTGTAGGCCTATGGTTCCCTATCATTAACCCCTTAACTGTAACTCAATGTAAAATGAACGGATATATCCGTGGTCCCCAGTTAAGGGGTTAAATAATTACAGACTATTAAACTCTTGGCATTTTCACTTACCCGTATTATTCAGCCTTAGCAAAATGGCGTTTTATTTAGCGGGACCTCTAATTATAGGCCTAGGCCTACTATTGTGGTTTACTAGCCACATGGCGCTCTCGCTCAGTTCTTATTTGTTGTCTTTTGGTCCACTTAATCATACAGAAGTTGGCGAAAACAGCAAAGAGACGAAGGCAAATTCTTTCATCTTCAAACTGCATGTTTAGGGGCCTACATATAAGTCCCGCTTTACCGTGACATTGCACTAACTAATGCGTTCAATATGAACTATACAGTAGAGTAGAATTCAGGTCCATTAGAAGACTTGCTTTCTCAGGATTATAAAATGCTCCCTAATGTTTTCGAAATGAGAGAAGCAGTTTAAGTGGCCGCAATGAATATCAATTTAGGTCGACCTTTTCGACATAAAAAAGATTGTCATTTTAGAACTGCACGTAGTATGAATAAGCCATCAGGCGTGGATGGTTGATTCCAAGTTCAGCGTAAGAAACGTTAATGCGGTCACGTCCTTGGAAGACAACTCAGGACTGAGTTACTCATATTTAACTAGAAAATTATTATTATTATTATTATTATTATTATTATTAAACTTACAATTTCTTGTGCGCCATATTACCAAATGTCAGGAGCAAGGGCACGTTACAGAGTCCAGCTATATAAATAAATTAAATAACAGTAATCATAGGCCTATTTAAAAGAAAATGAATGGAATACAATCTATGGCATATGAATATGAAAAGAATATGATTTTCGGAACAGATATGTCTTTAGATTTTTTTTGAAGAATGACCAGGGTGCGATTTGTGAGAATGTAGCGTGAGGGATGTAGTTGTTGGGAAATTCAGTGGTTTCAGTAGGGGATGCCAGTGGAGGGAGATTCGCCCTTCCCCCCTACAAATCGCGCCCTGAGGATGACTATTCAGTATTTCAGTCCAAAAAGTTACAGTATGTGGCACGAATTTCTGAGAAAAACTGGTCACTGGTGACTATTATTTGCAAACGCCTATACTTTTCTCTTTTTATTAACCACAATTTTGATGATTTATATTACATTAATCGCTCGTAATTCTGTGCCCCACCTTGGAAGTTAAGAAATGCCGCGTGTACCTTCCAAACCGTTTCTTAATCAGACAATTTTTGTGGGGCGATCTCGAGGAGACCATTGTGCTGTGTCAAGGAGAAGTTCATATTCGAGCCTACACTTCTAATTTATTAGTCAGTAGCTCTTGATCAGCTCTCCACTCACTCACTCTTCCTTACTCTAGAGCGGCCAGTCCACGGTATTTCTTTACGGCATCTAGAAGGAGGTATAGGTACCTTGTCGAACGTCACAGCGGTTTCGATGTTGGCCTATTCGAGCGCTTCGATCGAATTAGATGACGTTCGTTTTATAAGATAATAACTGCCTCGAAGCGTTACTTACGCTGAACTTAAGAGTCAACAACCCTCTCGGCGTCTGCATGCTGCTCATTCATCCTAGTTCTAAAACGGCAGCCTGTGGTGTCTTATGATCGCCCGCCCTTGTTCTGCGTCCACTTGTACTGTACAGCCCCGCAGCGGGTAAATTTCCGTGACACGCGACGCTCTTCGTTTCTAGCGTAGGCTCAGTCACGCTGTCCCATAAATTGACCTGATAAGGGCGTCGAAGCGTCGTTGTGATGCGGTTCGAACTGTCTTTGCAGCTCACTGCTTTGTGATTTTAATTCGCCATTAGGTCGATTTGGAAAAAGCAATGTCGACGGATGAAAAGGAAGATGAAGAGGCGATAAAGCAAGAACTCATGAAGGAAACTGTAAGCAATGGCTAATTTCTAGACATTAAAATTCTAAGCAAATCCTCCGAATATTATTAATAAAATAATAAATAATAATTTATTGTGATCTTTTATAGCGCCAGTTATAATACGCTAAAGGTATCAATCGATGGTACTTCAAATCCGTTCGCAGAAGACCAGGTCCTTCCACAGATCGGTCAGTTAGAGACAATGAGGCAAATATATCGAGTATAAGAGCTCAAATTAAAATAGATATGTTATAGATTTTAGATGAAATAGATATTATAATTTATAATACATCGATATTTCTGTTGCACGGAACTCTCTTCCTCTGTCTGTCTGTCTGTCTGTCTGTCTGTCTGTCTGTCTGTCTGCTAGATCTTCCAATTTGATGTTTACTTTCAGATATTGACTTTTCTTTTATAGTTCATCTCACTGTTTCTCATCCCTTCTGACGTCTCAAACATTGGACCAGAAATTTTTCAACTTAGCCTAATACCTTACAGACTGAGAACCAAACAGACTCAAATACTTGCCAGAAGTTTTGATAGGCTATAGACCGACCTTAGAGTAGCAGTAGGCCTACTCGATATTGAATTTATTTTATTTTAAAGTCAACTATTCTCTATAACTGTCTTGACCTCATCTCCACATGTCGGCTTTATTTGCATTGTTTAGTGCGGCAAGTCAATATACCAACGTTGTCGTATAAGACTAATAATAACGCAAATAACGTAACAACACAGTTATAATATGAAACGAATTCATTGTCCATAACTGCCGGATTAACTTTTTGGGGGCCCGGCGCAAACAACGCAACAAACCTTTAAAAGGCCCTCAACCCTCCACGTTCGAAGTTTCAAGCCTCTGCCAGGAAATTATGAAAATTAATTTTAAAATATAGAAAACTTCCTTAGTTATAAATATATAATTATGTATATATATAATATATATTAAAAATGAGATACATTTGGTACTGTGTTTTTATTAAAATTCATCGTTCATGATTTATTTATTTTTAAATAATAAAAGTGGAACCAGTGGGCCCAACGCAAGTGCGCCAGTTTCGTCATGGTTAACCCCTTAACTGGGGACCCCGGATATATCCGTTCATTTTACATTGAGTTACAGTTAACTACCCAGTTAAGGGGTTAATACGGCACTGACTGAATCGAGTATTAGTGGGTGTTATTGCAAACGCCAGCTCACGAAACCCAGGAATTATCGAAGGTGCCCGCCCCCACTTTCCGATTATCCTGCGCCACTGAGCTGACGAGTGAGTGATGACGTTGTGGCTTTAGATTGAAACCTACAAAGAGGACTTCCTGAGCGAGCACAGCGAGCGCAAACTGCTCGTGGCCGAAGTGGATTCTCTGCGCCAACAGGTGGTTCTTCTGCAGTCGGAGCTCTCGGCAGCCAGACGACAGGTCAGGTGCCGCCCTCGCGCGTACGGCGTCTGATCTGGGCGGCCGGCCGCTCACATCCCGTCTCCGTCAATACGAAAAGCAGATTTAGAGTCTGAGTTGTCATTTAATTATGAAGAAAAAAAGAATGATAATTGAAAATGAAATCTGCTAAAATAACGGCTTTCTCTTTCCCTTTTAGGGGACTGTCATACAGACGTATATGTTTGCCTACACACACACACACACACATACAAACGCACATACTATAAATAAATATATATATATATATATATCAGTAAACAAATATGTATATATATCAGTAAACATATATATATATATATATATATCGAGACAAATCAGGCCCAATTTGTTATTAACTCAGTTTTTGAGCACTGCCTATCATAAATTAATTGTGTAATTATGCCTACACTGTGACTGCGAACGATAGTACGATAGTTGACTTCTAGTTGGAGGACCATGCATTATGCAAAGTGTAACATCGAATGTGTTTGACAGTACTAAGAGATAGGCCTGCGTCCAATAAACGACGCTTAATTCCACCGATTTCAAACGAATAAATAACTAACTGTTGTGTTTGAAGATTGCTAAGAAATCTATAGCTCTGACGGAAACCAAACAAGAAGCCGAAAAGCTGAAAGAGATGATTCACACGAACAGCGTGAGTTTCAACGGATAATGGAAAAATCAGAACCGCTTTAGGAGTTATTATCGCTAATAATTGTTATGACGCTTAACGATAATAATAATAATAATAATAATAATAATAATAATAATAATAATAACAACTTAACAATAATAATAATAATAATAATAATAATAATAATAATAATAATAATAATAATAATAATAATAGGCTATATGCCGTTATTTTAACCGCTGTTACACGAGCATCTATACAGACTAATCGTACGCTTTTTAACTTAACCCCTTAACTGGGGATCCCGGATATATCCGTCCATTTTACATTGAGTTACAGTTAAATACCCAGTTAAGGGGTTAATGCGTCTGTTGTCACAGACACTCACTTGAAAATCGAGAACGCCAAAACAGGGACAACAGTTAATCACTGTCGAATAAAGTTCAACAGAGTGCTTGAAAAGTATTACGTTTGTCGTGATTAAATAGGATTAGTGCTTAGTTACGTATTCGAATCACGCGTTTCCTCAACGAGAGCACTAACGCTTGTTCATGAGAGAAAGAGAGAGAGAGAAGAGAGGAAGAGAGAGATATGGAGAGAGACTGAGTCAAGCGGGGGTTACATTTTCACTATTAATCGATAAATCTGAGCCTTTGAGTACATTCGAGTTAAGATAAGTAATTGTTAATAGTTTATATTTAGGGTTTTATATCAAATCGGTTCTTCAAATGGTATAGTTGCATATGATGGTTATACAAGAGTTTCGTTTGTCGGTGACATTCGAAATGTCCTTATTGAAGCTAAGGAGGATGTTGTCTTTGTTTAGAAGTTTGATTGAATGGTAGTTTTAAGATCTTTAATTCTCTTTTGAGATCCTTCGATCTTTCCAACTGTCTGGCATCCAACAGCTAAACACTGTAATTGTTATGAACGGATTGGAGCGGAAACTGCTGGTTGCAACTTTATCGAAATTATATTATTGTATTATTAATTAATTGCAAAAATTTGAGACTTTTATTTGAAGCTTTCTCATATGTGTAAAACTGTCATCGAATATAGACTGTGTTTTCTGAGTTTCGCATTAAGATAATCCTATTAGAAAATTAGGGAAATATTTTCCATTGCCATTGGATTTGACAATAGGCGATTACGCGTCAAATCAAAAGGAGCGATCATCGACTGATGTCAGGGACATTATTAAAATGGCGCTATAGAATTTCAACGGTGATTATGCATTTTAGGAGTTATTATCCTCCGTCGAGGACACAGGGAAGCGTCATCCGACAGTTCAGTCAGTGACGTCATCTGTTTACGGTATGTTATAGTTACAATAATCCAGTATAGTAGTAGCAGTTGCAACTGTAGCAGCAGCAGCAGCAGCAGAAGCAGCAGCAGCAGCGTCTGCTGCAGAAGCTTACCGTGAGAAAATCGCAAGTTAAAGAGCGAGTCAGTGACGTCCAGAAAAATATTCCCAGAGGTGGGGGCAAAACACGATGGCCAGGGTCAGTGTTTATTCTAGCCACCTTGACATTGGGGGAAGTTTGAAATGTTTGTCTCCTCAAGACTTCTCTGACAAGCTGACTAAATGTTCATATCCTTATATTTTTCCCCTCTCAGAAAATAAAAACCCCCTTTCGTCGCGCTTGGGGGGATTTCCATCCCCAATGCAACATATAGGAAATGGGGAGGGCCAATTTTTAAACTTGGGGGGGGGGAAATCCCTTCTAAGAAGGCCTAGAATAAACACGATGGCCAGGGTCAATATAGTTTCGGCTAAAAGCGTCAATAGTTCAATAGCCGTGTTTTGGCTACCACTTGTTGACTTCATTAAACGCAGGGCCGGGGATTAAGGTCCGAGTGGGCCTGGGGCTGAGAAGTAAAAAGGTCGTCGCTTCTATAATTTGAAAATTGCCCCTTGTAAAGTTTCTAAAATTTTCCGCCGCCTTCACTGAAAATCTCTGACAAGCAAAAAAGGTCGTCGCTTGAAAAACAGTGGGCCTATTTTTGGGGTGGGTCTGGGGCTTCAGCCCCTCAGCCCCGCCTTAATATGGCCCTGATTAAACGATGCATCAGACATGGACTTCGGTTGTGTCCTCCCATGGTTTGGGTTGGGATCAGATATTTCCTTGTTCGTGGTAGGTTCGGTTGGGTGGGTCAGAAAATGTCATGGTTTAAACAATTGTGATTTGTTACGGTGGTTGGGTCAAATAACCCTATTGCTTTCGGGGTTTGGGTTAGGTCTGAATCATGATGAGTTTGGTTGGGTTGGGTTTATAAAAATGGACCCATATGCATCTCCGCAATGCGTAGATAGAAATACAAATATTCGTCAGTTTATATATATATATATATATATATATATATATATATATATATAAAATTTATATATATATATATATATATATATAATGATTTAATTACAATTTTTAATTTCTTGAGCATCGTACTGCGCGAGAAACATTGCTGATCAACTCTTCTGAAATCTTGCATGAGCAGGTAGAGCTATTCGCGGCTGGATCTGCCAGGTTTGCACTTACGAGAACGCAGGTGAGAGGAAGGAGTGTTGTGAGATCTGTGGCGCTTTGCGGCCCAAAGCCAAGGCGAAACAAGGCGAAGGAGACCTGGAGTCGGATCGCGTCGACTCTCCAAGACAAAACAGACACGGTGAATAGAATAATTATTCTATTATTGCATTTGAAACAACTATGCGTTCTTCTGGGGCTGTCATGTCAAAAAACGACAAATTCCCCATATTATACAGAATATTTATTGTCTTGATAGCTAATTATTTCTATACAGTAAAACTGTATGTGCAAGTGGAGGCTAAGCAGTCGAGTGTGCTCTTTGTTATAGGGATATTCCCAGGGGCGTAGCCAGGAATATGATTTGGGAGGGTATAAATGTTTGCGGGGGGTTATAAACCTTCACTATAAAAGCATATAAACTACATATAACCACATATAACCACATATAAATCACATAAAAAACTTTAAGGTAGACTGATTTTGGGGGGTATATATACCGATATACCCCCCGTCGCTACGCCCCTGGATATTCCATCCCCTTTCAAAAACAGAATTTCACTTGGAACAAGCACTTTAGCGTATGAGGTATGAACCTCATAATTATGAGGTATGAACCTTATATCCTGAAACGCATTGTATACCCTGCGGTAGACTACTCTCGACACTGCATTTTCCCCTTTCCATGCAGCTAGATTCATTTCCCTTAATTAAAGAAATAATGGGGGTTGGATTACTCATTGGTTTGGAAAATCTTTGTTTCTCGACTACAATCCGTTCGTCTGCTTCTTTTCTGGCTTAAAAATAAGAGCACCCGTTTCTCATATGTATGTATATGTTTGCTCTTTTGAAGTCTAAAGATCACTTTCCAGCCTTTAATAAACTAATTAATTATACTCTTTTATAACATCAGAAAACAAACGATGAAGTACTACAGATGGTGGACGAGCAAAGGTCGTTAATCAGCACCATCCAAAAAGACAGAGGAACTAGATTGGACATGTACTAAGAGCTAGAGAATCATTACTCAGAACAGTAATTGAGGGAAGAATATCAGGCAGAAAGACAAAAGGAAGACCGAGGAGGATGCTGTTGGACTGGATGATGAAAACAGATACACAGAGTCACAAGACCTATGCAGAAATCAAAGAAGAAGCAAGACGCAGAGAGGAATGGAAACAGTGGAGCCCTGAACCTGTCCCGGGACAGAGAACATGATGATGATGATAGCAACAGTATTATTACTTAAAGGTATCAATCGATTGTACGCAAAATCCAACCGCAAAGACTTGACCGATTCAAGAGATCAGTCGTGGATCATGGATGGAAACAGCAAGACAGGCGATATAGAGGAACAGAGGGCTTAAATAGTTGTGGAACAGGTCAAGATCTGGAACCTCGGAATCACGTTCAACCGAAGCAATGATGGAAGTATAGGATATTTACGCACGAATAGATTTCGCGATCTTATATTGCTTTGATTCTCAGAAATGGTCATCTCCTATTGCAGATTGTCTAATTTCTTTATGTTAGGGGCGTAAGATGGCAGAGTGGGTTACGCGCTGGAGCGGCAGGCTGACGGAGCGGGTTCAAACCCCGTTAGCGCCCCCTAGTGACTTTCACACAGGCAGTATTACCTCCTAATCCACTTTAAATCATTCTACGGTATGGTATTTTGCGTTTAATTCTAATCACTTCTTGTCTTTTATGCTCACAGGATATGTAGCATCGTTGTCTGATCGATACATTGGAATCAAGAGAAGATGTAATCTCGGAGTAAACTACTCTACCACGATACAACCGTTTGTTGTATTCAGATAAAATTTCTCAAAATGAGTGGTTGGTGGGGGCATCTGAGTGGTGCTGTCTTTTAAAAGATACTCACTCGAACCTTGATAATGAAAAATTTGGCAATAAAATATATTTATTAGTTTTTGCATGTGATTATTTTGTTGAAGTTTTGCAAATGTTTGCCATTAGGCCTGCTCAAAGTTGCGTCAAAACAGTTATATTATCCTTTGCGTTGGGACTTTCTTCAGTTCTCAAAACCATTTGTCGTTTAGTCTAAGTAAGCAAGCAAGCAAGCAAGTAAGTAAGACGAAATTTCTATAGCGCTGCCCGAAAGCCTGGCGCAGTGCACCAGCATATTTACGATATTGCAAAGCCTGCAGGCGAGGAGAGATTGCATACAAGGACAGAGATTGGAAATTCATCTAGAAAATTCACTTCTTGTCTTTTATGCTCACAGCGGAGTCTATTTCTGTTAAATTAATTTCCTTCATATTCAAGAGCACCGCGCGTTCAATCAAGTCCGACGCCTGTACATAATCTCAATAACACCGTTGCAGATGTTGATTCTTGTTATACTAAGAACTGCTGTAATCTAACTGACTCGTAACATTGTAATTGTTCTATTAATTCACAATCTTATTTGACCAGAGTATGGACACACATAGCTTATCGGCATGTTATCCTAAGAATTGCTGTAATATAACTGAATCTTGATTTGTCGCATAGCATTATAATTCTACTAATTTATAATCTTATTTGACCGGAGTATGGACATAGTTAGCTTATCTGCTTTAACAACATTGCATTATCAATTGCATTGTCTGATGTATCGATTTAAGGAGCCACAAACCAGTGTTTATTCTAGGCCTGTTTGGGGTGGAGGGGGAATTCCCCCCAAAGTTTTAAAATCCCCCCAACAAAAAAATTGTATATGTTGGCTTGGGGGATGGAAATTTCCTCTCAAAAGCGTGGAGAGACAAATCTTGTCCCCTCAAACATTTCAAACTCCCCCTCAATGTCAAGGTGGCTATAATAAACACTGGCCACTCACGCTTACATTTTACTGTATTAAGAATAGTGCGTTAGTACTTGTTTGATTCGGATGATAGCTGATGCATGACACTGAGTTTCACTTCCAAATGTTCGTAAAGTCAAATTCCTTTCCAATTCCTTTCATGGGGCGGCGCTCATCTCCGTTTCAGAAATTCTCAAGTCAGATTTGCAATGCTGTACATACGGGACCAATGTATGGCGTAGCGTGTCTGTTTATTTATTGGCAATTTATATAGCGCCAGTAAAAAACAAAGCTAAGGCTTACAACAAGATCGCCTAGGGTTCGTCCATAAATTACGTAACGCGATTTTGGCACTTTTTGACCACCCCATCGTAACGCGACGTAACAAAAAGTCGGATCGCCCCTAAAATATGACGTAACACCGGGCCGACCCCCTTCGTCTCCCAAAAAAGTAGAAAAGTCTTGACAAGCAAAAAAGGTCATCCATAGCTTTTACATCTCCAAATAAGCAAAACATAAAAAAGGTAATCTTTATATTTTTCCTCTTCAAATTGGTTGACAAGCAAAAAAGGTTATCATCTTAAAACTTTTGCATTGCGTTACGTCACATTCCACTGACCCATCCCCTCCCTCTCGTCACACTTCGTAACAAATGTCCGGATCCCCCTAAGCGCGTTACGTAATTTATGGGTGACCCCTTAACACTGTTTGATTCTACTCATTTGCCACTGCCATCTGGCGAGCGAAGGAGGTTGAGTCAACCTTAGGGCTCCTGCGAATATCAAACCAGCGACCTTCGAGTCTCCACGTCAGTGATGTTACCACTCTGCTAACTTTCCGCCCCTCAACTGATCATATTTGTTATTAAATAACGCTAAACGGATATTTCACGGTCGAATTCAGCAAGATAAAAGAAGCCTCGGTTTGTATTCGATGTGATCGCTATTTTGCCTTAGAGAAAAGGGAACTTCAAAAGCACTATCGGTGCCCTCCGATAACATAATTAGCTCATGTCGCATAGTTTCAAATGTGTCATAGAAATTTCAAACAGTGAAATTCATAGTAGCTTTTGAAATGGTTTTCCTCCCTGAAATTCAACCAACACTTTCTCTGTCACTAAAGAACAACTGTCAGATTCTGTAGCTTCGAAAATTGTTACATGCAGAATTTTGCATTTAAAGACAACACTGGAGGAGGGAAAGGCGAAAATGTGAAAGAGGTAGGAGGGGAGGGGTAGGGTAGGGTAGGAGAGAGAAAAAAGAGAACATTTCCAGTTTTACCTTTTAAAATGCAACTCTAGTATTTTTCAGACAGCGAATAGTTTAAATGCAAACAAGAATCTGCAATAATTTACGATAGCGTAGAAATTTTTATGACTTCCTCGGAATCCTCGATTGCTCGCAGCTTCTGGTAAGCGCCACGATTCATTCTCGATCGCATCGAATCGCGAGCCTTCAGCATGGTCTTAGTAATCTAAAATGCAATTTAAAAGCAGGTCATGATTGCAAAATCAGGGCTAGGCCTAAATTTCGGACCAGAAATTTAGCAATTTTTAAGTGGCGGGGTATTACCAAAAATTAAGTCACAAAGCAATTCTTCGATTAGGTCCATATTTGACGTGTCGTTCAAGGCATTCATTTCTGGTTCAAATGCTAACAGCAGCAGTCACAAAACTCGAAGCTTATTTGGTCTTTATGTATGCACCACTATGTGAAACAGCATTGTTTTGCCATTAGAAGGTCTGGAAAATTAACAGCTAGACAAGCACAAGGTAAAGAGATATACGCAGATGCCACGAACAGATGCCTTCCGTATGGAAGGCATCTTTTTTACCTTTTGCCAATTGTGATAAAGAACAAATCCGAGTGCGACGACGAAGATGGAAACAAAAACCACTACTACGAAATTCGTTGTTGTAAGACTTCCTGGCGTTGCATCTGTCAAAAGGGACAGAAAATTTGAACATTCCACTTAACAGAAGCAAAACACCGCTTGAACCAGTAGCAGGAAAAACTTGTTCGTGGACTGCATCAAAAGAGTTGGATGAAATTCAAATCCTTTCTCTTGTAAAGGCCAATGGTGATCCAACGAGTTACAAGTTACATAGTTAATTCAAAAACACAATACATGTGAAATACAGATTTCATGCCTTACTGCAGGTCAGATTATATGTACATATACAGTGTATATGGCTTTAGCCACAGTACATGATAAAATTTTACTTGTCAGTTGTATATAATATACGGCAAATTTAGCGGCGACGACCTCTTTTTGCTTGCCTGCATAAAATTGTATGCATTTTTGCCATAGTGCACGGCCCTATATATTGTATCTACTATGGACACGCACTGTAAATTTACATACAGTTAGACAAAATAATATAGTATATATATATACACTGTATAGTGTATAAAGGTTGCATCAAATTATTTTTTAAATTTTGGCTAACTGTATGTAAGCTTACAGTGCGTGTTTATGGTATAGATGGGCACTTGTTTCGATATGCACACACCACAGACACGCGCGCGCACCCACACACACGAAAAACTGATGTAAATGTTGATAAATTGACCAACCTGTTCTATCGAGGTTGCTGTTGGACACCGATGAGCTGGACGTTGTGGCCTGTAATGAAGTCACTGCAGGCAGAGACAGAGTCATTGGCGTAGGCATCGTTGATTTCGCAAGGGTTTGGCAAATTAGTGGGCAAAAAGGTTTCGAAGAACTTCCAGGTGGAAGTTTGACGGACAGGAAGTTCAGTGATTGTCGTCGTCGTCGTCGTCGGCGGCGTACCTGAAGGTTGAGCGCCAGGCGTGGTCGATGGCCCCCACGATTTAGACCAGAATCGTGTGGGAGTCTGGCGAAGAATCCTTGTCGTCTGATCGAAACTTCTGTCGCCAGCGTTAGATTCTTCCGGATAAGACCTTTTCTGTCTGACGACTCCATCTTTTAAAAAAATAAAATTCAAATCGTTTGAAATATTGGTTAAATTAATTATCAAGCGAAATAGAAAGGAGTACCACACGTTCACTACGGTATACGAAATGAATAATATTTGACGCTGTATGCTTGAACGTAATGGCATTCATTTTGGTGCCGTCCATAAAGTAAATCACACTCGAGGGGGAGGGATCTAAGAAAGTGTGACAGTTTGTGACAGAGAGAGAATGGTAAGAACCAGCATGACGTCACATTTTCAGTGTAAATAAAACCTTATAAATACCTGATGAATAGTATAGAAAAAAACGTTTTTAAAATTGTTCGTTAACACTTTTTGCGAGATGCATTAAATTTTAGGTTTCAATTATATTCGTTGTTGTTCGAAAGTTAAATCTTTGTTTCGCTGCAGAAAAATTGAACGAGAAAGTCGAATAAATTAAATAGAAAACCTGCGTGATATAATTTATGGTATTTTTTATATTTTAAATTTTATTTTCATAATTTTCGGGGAGAGGTTTGAAACTTCAAACTTGGATGGTTGAGGGCCTTTTAAAGTTCTGTTGCGTTGTTTGCGCCATGCCTCCAAAAAGTTAATCCGGCACTGACTCGGACTAGCATAACAACAGACCTAACAGCCCTTGATAAATCACCTTCTGCGCATAGCAGGACCAACGTTACTACGCAGTTAAATGTCAGTTTAGTCTTTTGCGACAGCTTACCTGCTTCTTTGTAGTCGTGCAGAGCAAAACAACGTAAATGAATTAGAAGAACTAATGATGCTAATACGTGGTGTATCATTTTCTACCTGCTAACATTAGACCTAATAAACACGTCATCAAAAGCTAACTTACAAGAAATGCGTTTTGCTGTATGGTTGAATAAAAAATATAGGTGAATAATAAGCAACACCAACACGCCTAAAGTGAAGAGGAGAAGAGGAAGAAAGTGTATTTGTTACGGTGAATAGACTAGTCCTGCGTAAAAAGTTCTTCTGATTGCACGGTCGAATGATTAGCAAGTAAACCTCAACTGGCAGCCAGCTCGGTAAATAGGTGTTCACGGCTTTTCTTCCGTTGGCAGAGACGTAGGTCTACGGTTTAGTTGACACACATTTGATTCGAAGCGCCCTGTGTTGTAGCGCATTCGCCTGATAAATGGATATAGCCAGTGCCGAACGTGATAAACGAAGACAAGCAGTCACTGCCAATCCCCTAACTGCAGTGGCGGAAAAACTTTGTTTTTAATGTATTCGGGGAGGCAATTTTTATTTTTGAGGCGATTTTTGGCAATTTTTGGGTAAAACCCTAACCTAGAAATGATGGGAAATGATTTGACGAGGACCTTTTTTTGCTCGTCTTCCGGAAAAGATGGAGACGATAACGTTTTGGATATAGTCAGCTCGAAACTCTGGGGATAAACAAAGAGACAAGCAAAAGTCACGCTACGCCACTGCCTAACTGATCTCTGCAGACCATTGGGCATACGATGATCGGCGCATAATTATGCATCGTAGTCTACATAAGTAAGTTTAGCATTAATGTGTAGGATAAGTAGCTGCACAAAAGAAAAGTAAGATTTGTTTAATTTAATGCAAAGAGGTTGCATTAGGCTTATATATTATTGTAACGTTTTCACGAACGTTGACATCACGCATTTTATTAATTGTTGATAGCGTATGATAAGAAACTAGCATTCCGATAATTGTTAATTTCACTATGGCAACGAAACGCAAGAAAAACTATGGGAACAAATTTGCCTTTGTCATTGATATAGCGGGAAATTTGTGAAGTTTGCGAAATTCGAAACTTGCTTGTTATCGGTAAGTTGAATGCTATTTTAACGGGGGGAAAAGCTCTAAAGACCTGCTATAGCTAACTAATACAATCTGCTATTAGCTATTACTACAATGTTGAATTTCAGTATAAATAACAGTAACGCCTGAAATTTTAAGCTTTGAAACTGAGAAATACGAATTACAGGAAAGAAGTTCAATTTGATTGGTCGTCATGGCAAAATATGACATAACAATTTTCAAAATGAAGCAACATAAGTGAAGACTCGTAAAATGCTCACTGCATACAATTTTTAACGGCAAATGAAATATGAAACAGCAATCCATTTAGTAGCAACAATAGAATTAATCGCATGGTTATGACATGAAAGTCTTTACAACAAGTCATTAATATGATATTTTAATTCTAAAGTCTTTCGACTCTTCCATATGATTCATGGCAGTTAGCATAGGCATAATATAATCAGTAAATAGCATTTTTCCATGGAAGTCAGGATCGGTGTTTTATCCAGACCTGTTAGGGAGAGACCCCAAAAAACCTTCAAAATTCACCCCAAAATTCCGGCGCTGACACAAATTTTTGCATTGAACTATGTTTCTTCCCTTCCAACGCAGTCGACCCCCTCCCCCAAGGCCTGGAGTCTGGATAAAACACTGGTCAGGATCTCTATGCTGCTAATATGCTTTGCTATAAAGGCTAGTTTTGCCAATTAAAACTACAACAACAACAGCAATAATAATGATAATAATAATGATAATGATGATGATAATAATAATAATAATAAATAATAATAATAATAATAATAATAATAATAATAATAATAATAATAATAATAATAATAATAATAATAATAATAATAATAATAATAATAATAATAATAATAATAATAATAATAATAATAATAATAATAATGTTTAAAGTGGTTCAGTAGCAGTGGCGCAGCGAGGGGAACAAGGGCGAGCGTCCCCGGGGGCCAAGGGGACGCCAAATTTATGACCAACATTTTTTCTAAGATAGCTCTTTAGCAGGGTTGGATATTGAGACTATTGACAATTGTAACGTATGGTTTATGTGTGCACCGTGATTAATCAAAATAGTGGAAGACCTTTTTCTTGGTTAGCCTTCTTCAAAAGTTGTGGGGCGCACTAATCTGTTGGGGGGGGGGGTGAATAGCTTTTTTTGAACACGCGCTTTAAAATTGATCTTATTAGAATGTGTCGAAGTATCGAGCTGAAAAGAGACAATATACCAGCACAGAGACTAGACTCCTGTAAAATCCTATGCCCATAGAGGAAAAAAACTTAAAATCGATCAATAAAAGACCATTGGGAAACAAAGACTGCTCTTCTGCTAAAAGAAATAGACTAATCACATTAATATTACATGCGTATATAGGCCTATTAACCAGCTCTATATATAGCATATCGATGTATAATTTATATACTATGCAGTAGCATGGCACTTTTAGCTATTTTTGATCGGAGCTCGATCTGCTAAAGCAATGGACAAGCTCCAGTACGTCTACACAAAGCGACGGATGGATTTCGGTCGCCAGCCTTTCTTCACCGATCGAGTGACAGAGGTCGACGTTAATCTTCCGCAATCGCGCGAAGTGGCAAAACAGTTCATTGCGAAGAACCCGGCCAACGCCAGCACGGGATTTGATGACCACCTCTCAGAGCACGTGGTACGTCGTCAAATCAGTAAGGGCAAGCGAATGAAGCGATCGCCAAGCCTCTCCGATGATCCGATCCAATTCACATAATATTATACAGTATAGAACTTGGTTATAACGTAACAACTATAGCGGGCCTGTAAAACTTGGTATAGGTCTACGTCAGAGAGGTCCCCAAACTTTTTTGATCGCGGACCCTATGTTTGTTCCCAGCTTAGTTAGCGGACCACAGTATTTAACAAGTGACAAGAAAAAGATTATCTCTAACCCTAAATATTTTCGGAGGCTCTCGAGGACCCCAGCCATATCCTTCGCGGACCCCCTCCGGTCTGCGGACCACAGTTTGGGAACCGTTGGTCTACGTCATAGCTACGCAAGGCAAGCCTTTCAGTGATGGTGCATGATTATGTAAAATGACGTGGTTAGAATGTGCATCTGATTTATTTGAAGACTTTCAAAATAAAGACAAATTATTCAGAGAATAAAGGATTTGTCAATTAGTCGAAATACGGTGTATATATATATATACTAGGTGTTTACCCGTCAAAAATGACGGGGTAGATTGGCTGTTTTACCACCCGATTTTGTGCAAATGCAATAGCATCTTATGACGGGGAGATTGGCTGTTTTACCACCCGATTTTGCGCAAATGCAATAGCATTTTGCGCAATTAATTGTCCTTAACTCGCCGCCTTTTCCTTCAACCGAGTTAACGCCCATTCGCATGAATTTTCTGAAACTTGATAGTCAACGTAAGCGTACTGATTTGGCAGTGTCGAACGACATGCAGTGCTTGATTCTCTTGTTTGCTGTGCTGATTTTTCACGCCGAGCAACAGCCTGCTACTCATTCTCACTTGATTGTCGCAAACCTCGTGAACGCTGGACTTTTTGTTTTGCACAGAGGGTTAGAAAGAGGGATAAAATAGCTAAACAATGGTGCAAACCTCATCTTCTTAGCTCTTATATAGCCCGAGATGTAGCAATTTCAAAAAATGCAAACTTTCTCAGAATTCAAAACTTTCGCGAAATTCGCCGATAATAATTATGTTCAAACATTGGGGTCATCGGGTTAGAATTGATAGATCTTTGCCAAATGTCAACCGATTTTCAAAATTTTTGGTTTATTTTGTTCCTCTGACATCCCTTTAGAACTTTGCCGCTGACCAAAGTGGGGTTACCGCTGAAAATATTTTGCTAGGGGCTTTAAAATTTTTTCGGGGAGAGGGTGATATTTTAGGCCGTAAAGTGGACTCTACCCTCACATTTTTTTGTTTTGACGGACGGTTAGAAAGAGGAATAAACAATCTAAACAATGGTGCAAACCTCATCTTATTAGCTCCTATATAGCCTGAGATATAGCAAATTTAAAACGTTACAGCAATCATTTCTGAGAACAACTTTTCCAAAAATTAAATCCCAGTATGGTGACGACGTCTGAAAATTTAATCCCCACTTGAGAGGTTAAATATAAAAATAGGTATTGAGGCTAGGAATGAAAAAATATATATATAATAATGGGGGGCAGGGCATTGGGAGAGGGAAGGGAGGTTTGTGAGTAGGAAGGTGGGTTGTACGGGTTTTCGGAGCAGCGTTGTGTAGGTTTGGAAACGGGGTTTGGGGCTGGTGGGGTAGGGCGGAGCGCTGATGGGTTGGGGCCTGGGCGATTGGGAGAGGGATGGGTAGTTGGAAGGGGATAGGGAGAGGAAGGGGGAACGGGGTTTAGGGCCGGGAATGGAAATGGGTTGGGGCTGGAATGGGTTGGGGCGATTGGGAGAGGGATTGTGGGGAGGGAGGGAAAAGGGATGGGAGAGGGAAGGGGAACGGGGTTTGGGGCCGGGGCCGGAATGTGTTGGGGGCAGAAGTGATTGGGAGAGGGATGAGGAGAGGAAAAGAGTTGGGGAGACGGAAGGGGAACAGGGGTTTTGGGGGCGATTGGGAGAGGGATGGGGAGAGGAAAAAGGGTTGGGGAGACGGAAGGGGAACGGGAGTTTGGGGGGATGGGGAGAGGGAAGGAGATGGGGGATAGGGAGGGGAAAGGGGGTGTGGGGCCGGGGCAGGAATGGGTTGGAGCCTGGGCGATTGGGAGAGGATGGGGTGAGGGAAGGGGACGGGGTTTAAGCTGCAATTAAGACGCTTCGTTAAACGCTCCGTTTTGATTAAACAATATTTGGTTGTCAATGACAACAGCGTCTTCCAATACCCGCCGTGTTGCGGACGGACAGACGCGACGGACAGACATCGAGAATTATATAATAAGATATATATATATATATATATATATATATATATATATATATATATATATATATAGAGAGAGAGAGAGAGAGAGAGCAATTAAATTGAATGCTAATATTTTATGTTATATAATTAGCTATCGGCCTATAGCCTATGCTTTATTTTGCTATAATAAAACGTCCATGCAGCATATAGGCCTATAAACTAGCGGTATTGGCGGTAAACTAATGGTATATGCAGTACTGCATGGCTGCAGAAAAACATCACATTGTGTATTTACTTTTATTATGGCATAATATATGCAATACACTTCGAAAACCACACTACTGTATACATTTCAGGTATAAAGTCATTGAACATTTGGTGTCGGCTGGGGTTTTGCCCCACACCCCGCATAACTGCGTCACTGCTTGGCCCACTTGGCACGCACCGCAGAAATATTTTCTTTTCCAAACTGAAACTATTGGTACGCAATCTGAGAGAGGTTTGCCACTCCTGGCCTACGTTATGTCCGAGGTACATTACATGCAGTATATCCAATGCCATTCAATAAGCTAGTGCGTCACTCGGGACCGTACATTGCGGTATACTTTATAACCGAATATACGTTATAACCGTGTCTGTATTAACGAAGTTTTACTGTATTTTAACATATTTCGATTCTTTCATTGAACCTATAGCTCAAACACGCTATAGATTAATAGCAGTGTTTATTCTAGCCCCCTTGACATTGAGGGGATTTTGAAATGTTTGGGGGGACAAGGTTTGAGTTTCCACACGTTGGGGGGGAAATTTCCATTCCCCAGCACCCATCTAAAAATTTGGGGGAATTTTTAAACTTGGGGGAGAGAAATCCCCCCTAAGAAGGCCTAGAATAAACACTGGATTAATAGGCTGAGAATGAATAAGAAACCCGTTTTATAGACTTATAATTATATACATATATATATATATAAAGTGAACCAGGCCAAAACTTAGACCTAATTATTTATATGTAAGTGTGAAGTCATCACTTATTAATCAGAAGACGAGAAAGGTATTTGCTTTGCATATTCGATTCGATTTCTGGCGTTGTTTGCGTCAGGCGAACACAAATTACGTGGAACTGGACACTGTCGGACTGAACCACACGGAGGGAGGATGGCCGAAAGACATCAACGCCAACGACGTCGACATGACGACACGATACAGAAAGAAATCAGAAAAAGACGATATCTTTGTCCATCAACTCACTCGAATATCACAGGTTACTGCAGAGCCAACCACGCTACTATCAGCTCTGTCATTTTAATAATAATAATAATAATAATAATAATAATAATAATAATAATAATAATAATAATAATAATAATCTAATATTAATATAATAATATAATAAGATTAGTTATTATATACAGTATTAATACTCATTATTATTATTATTATTATTATTATTATTATTATTATTATTATACTATATTATTACATAATAATATTAATTATAATATTTATTATTATAATCATTTATTATTATTATTATTATTAGTAGTAGTAGTAGTAGTAGTAGTAGTAGTAGTAGTAGTAGTAGCAGTAGCAGCAGTAGCAGTAGTAGCAGCAGTAGTAGTAGTAGTAGTAGTAGTAGTAGTAGTAGTAGTAGTAGTAGTAGTAGTAGTAGTAGTAGTAGTAGTAGTAGTAGTAGTAATATTATTATTATTATTATTATTATTATTATTATTATTATTATTATTGCCTAGAAATAACAATTTCGATTATTCAGGTCGGTCGATAAATTGATCTAGATCGATCGATTGATTGAGAGAGGATGGGACGAGTGATTGATTGATTAATTGATTGGCAGGATATGGAACACTACATTCTTCAGACCAGCGCGGTTGACATTTACGAGAGCTACTTTGATGAGAACTGTCCAACGCATCATCAGCCTCCAATTTCATTTGCCAAAGCCATAAACATGTTCAGGTGCAGCTATAACATACAATGTCACTCCGTCATCCTCAATAGGGCCATATTAAGGCGGGGGCTGAGGGGGCTGTAGCCCCCCCCGGCTCATCATGAAAATAGGCCCACCTTTTTTTGCTTGTCAGAGATTTTCAGTATAGGCAACGGCCTTTTTTTCTCAGCCCCCCGGTCCACTCGGACCTTAATCCGGCCCTGATCCTGAATGCTTCCCCATTTATTGCTGGTCTAACTCGAGCATGGACACCTTTTTTGCTCGTCACTACTACTATGAAGAGGGGCGCCCGTAAGGCTTGAGGGGCGCCGAGCGCCGAGAACAATGTGATGACCTATGACCTTTTTTTGCTCGTCACGCGTCAGCAGTGTTGGGGCGCCAACGTACACTTTGCTCCCGGGCGCCGGATACCCTCGCTACGCCTCTGTCACCTTCTCCTCCTCCTCCTCCTCTTTTTTGATCCTTCCGTCCTTTCATTTGTCTTCTATTTCTGGTGGTGATGATGATGATGATTCGTATAATTAATTAAAGTTGCATTATATTTACTAGCGTATTTTCATCATTTAGGCACTTTAAGTTCTCAAAGCACGCAGATTTCATATTTTTTAAGCAAACCGCAAATCGTAATAAACTTTGAATGGTTGTCGATGCGCAGAGATCACACATCGACTCCACGTCCGGTGGCTCAGATTGTGTGGCATCCAGATGGACCGGAAAAATTCGCCGTAGCTCACTGCACTCTGTCCTTCCAGGGTCACCTGCCATCCACCAGTCTCGACTGCTACGTCTGGCGAACTGGTATAGAACAACTATTAAAGATTCAACAGTCGAATCTACATGTATATTTACTACGATATCGCTTGATATTAGTGGTTAGGCTGATTAAAATGCCTGAAATGTTAACGACGTAATGGACGAATATTAATTTTCACGCCTATTGTTATATCGCTATTCGTTGCAACAGCAATGCAGTAGCAGCCTCTTATTAACCCCTTAACCGTGTATGTTTAACTGTAACTCAATGTAAAATGGACAGATATATCCGGGATCCCCAGTTAAGGGGTTAAAGCTGGACGAATTTCTCCTCTTCTTCCTCAGACATATTATATGCAACAAGAGGAGAAAATTCGTTGAAGACAAATCTTTAGGTCTACATTAATTAAAAAATTAATTTAAAATGTGAATATTTCTCGAGCGCTCTTAAATTTTGAAATATTAGGTTAATGCAAGTCAAGAGGTTTTCTTATACCGGAATATCAAAATCTCTTTTCTCAACTGCATGCAAAGTATATAGAATTCTCCAGCTAAGTTTCTTGAATTGACTGACTGGTTGGTTGATTAGTCGAATTAATTAAAAATATTGGTTAAATGTATATAATTTCTCGTAATGTAATGTAAAATTTGAAAATTTGTATATTCTGAAGAATCACATAGAAGCGCTCCAGCTGCGATTACTGCATATTGACAAAGAGAGGAGTTTTAATCAGTTTCATAACGAGGACCATATAATCAACATTGACTCAATTATGTTTACTGGGGTCAGGAACATTCCACAGGATAGGACCGACTGACTCGAGATCGCGTTTCAAAGGGTAAGTAAGTAAATAAGACGAAAGTTCTATACCGCTGCCCGAAAGCTTGGCGCAGCAGTGTACCAGCTTGTTCACGAGCGCTCAATCTGGGTGAAATCAACTAGTCCGTAATCCGTAGTCCGTGGCGGTCAGGTTGTAGATCCAGGCAGGCAGTCGCTGCAAAGTATTTTTTGATGGAGGATGATAACAAGATTTGCGGCGGGCATAGAATGCAGGCCTGTAGTAAAGATTTCTCCGTGAGATTTCTCCGTGAAACGGTAAGAAGGCTTGTGGCGGTTTGTGTTCTGTGTATGCAGACGATCTCTTGCATCCAGACATAGTCCTGCACCCGTTTGCTCCCATTCTGTCTCTGCGCTACAATCCGAAGGACGTCGGGATCCTAGCCGGAGGCCAGTACAACGGCCAGGTTGTCATCTGGGACGTGAGGAAAGGAAGTCGACCGATCGAGAAGACGGAACTTCCGGTGAGTCATCAGGACCCCACCTACGACGTCACCTGGGTACAGTCAAAGGTCGGAACGGAATTCTTTTCCACGTCAACAGATGGACAGGTAACTAAAGCGAACTGCTCGCGTAACTCTGCGCTTTCTATTCTTAATCGATCTGATTTATTTAGCGCCGTATTTCGACGAATCGTTCCCAGCTGCCGTGCAACTGGTGCGTTGCTTTGCCCTGGATGGGCTACTGTACATACATGCATCAACCTCGGATCCAGCCTAGGGAACGGAAATATCTTTCATTCGCATGTTCACCGGCACGAAGTTGACAGTAATGTGGTCCGATGACTACTGTAATGTATCATTATTAATTAAATTTGTGTAAAACGCCCTTGACTTTGATCTATGTCATGCATACGGCGCTGTATAAATTGCCTAGTAGTAGTAGTAGTAGTAGCAGTAGTAGTAGTAGTAGTAGTAGTAGTAGTAGTAGTAGTAGTAGTAGTAGTAGTAGTAGTAGTAGTAGTAGTAGTAGTAGTAGTAGTAGTAGTAGTAGTAGTAGTAGTAGTAATAATAATAATTATTATTATTATTAAATTATTATTATTATTATTATTATTATGAAAACGCTACACAGATTTTTCGTTCTATTTTCGGGTCTATGATTCTCTTCGTCGTCAGATTAATTGCGTCGTCACTGTAACAGTAATCTACTAAAAGCTCTCATCTCCGTATGTCAGCATCAAGTATTGCCCAACAGCACAGTGCATGCAGAGATAGCGACGGGCAACACGCCAGGTTGAATATACCGTCAAATAATGAACGCATTTAGTGATCAATGTTCTGACGCAATATTCAAAACTCGATCTGCGCGTCGTCACGTGACGTCAAGACCCAGTAACAGTTCGTCTCCTGTGTGTAGGTAATCTGGTGGGACACCAGAAACCTAAGCGAAGCCGTGGATCGGATGTACATCGATGCCACGAGGAAGAACGACCCGAAGACTGCCGAAGGTGGAACGTGTCTCGAATACGACGTCACAGTGGTACTGCAAATGCGCCACCTGTTCGTCGTTCTAAACACTGGCTCGTATAACCAATCATCCATCGTCTGCCCTGTAGTCTTTGATTATCGCAGTCAGTGGTCGTTTGTAGAACGAGTGTGTCCGTAGGCTGATATCGCTCAACGGATCCAATGTTTTCGAACGCGTATTATTACTATTATAACAAGGAAAAATAATCATGTATAAACAAATCATTGCAATTGAGTCTAATCTTTCTGCCAAAAATTTATACAGAAATACGGTCATTGCGCCCTTTTGCACAATATCATCATCATCATCATCATCATCATCATCATCATCATCATCATCATCATCATCATCATCATCATCATCATCATCATCATCATCATCATCATCATCATCGTCATTATTATTATTATTATTATTATTATTATTATTATTATTATTATTATTATTATTATCATCATCATCATCATCATCATCATCATCATTAAATCTGTTTTTTTTCAAAATTTAATCTTTAAAACAGAACTGTTGTTTTCGATGTCACTGCTTGACAGCCGACGAAGTTCATGGTGGGAACGGAGCAGGGAAGCGTGTTCATGTGCACGCGGAAGGCGAAAACCCCGGGAGAGAAAGTGACGACCGTCTACTCGAAGGCACACATCGGTCCCATCTACTCGCTGAAAAGAAATCCCGTCTTTTCGAAACACTTTCTCACCGTCGGCGATTGGACGGTGAAGGTGCAGCAGCTTCAGTTAACCCCTCGTCGCTTCAAACGTAGTCTATATTATTATTATTATTATTATTATTATTATTATTATTATTATTATTATTATTATTATTATTATTATTATTATTATTATTATTATTATTATTATTATTATTATTATTAAACAAGCCAATTTATATAGCGCAGTAAACATGAATATACAGTAGTTAAAAATCAAAAGCGCTTTACAGTCCAAATGATTTTTGAAAGAAGAATGTTTTGAGTTTCCGCAGGAACCGTTCAGAGTCAATCTCTGGTAATATCACTCGGTAGCATATTCCACAGAATATTCCACAGAAACACTATACTTCTCTCAGAATACCTTATACCTCCTGAGCCGTACTCTAGACCCGGCTATGGGTCGACGCGGGCAGGCCCTCCGAGAGTGGGCAGGGGGAAAATTCCCACACGCAAGGGCCCGGCGACTTGTAGGGTACTAGGGGGTCTTGAGGCCCGCAATAAAGTTTTAAAAGTTATCCTAAACAATAGTTATGACTGGATAGTCTTTCAAATCGAATGTGAATGTAGGGGGTTGTGAGGGCCCGAGGCTGCTGAAACACCCAGATCACGCCTTCGTTATACTGTACAGTAGAACTTCGTTATGACGTACTTAGCGGGTCTGTAAAAGTTAGTGCATTATATCCGAGGTACATTATACCCAATACCATCCAATATAGACTACAATAGCATGTCACACAGGACCACACATTGTGATACCTTATAACCGAGTATTCGTTATAACCGAGTCCGTTATAACGAAGTTCTACTGTAACTATAAGTCACCTTTTCCTCTCATGTCGAAAAACCTTGTATTTTTGAAAAGGTGTGGTCAGAAGAGTGTAAAGATTCGCCGATTTTGTGGACTCCGTACGTATTCTGTACACCTGCAGCTTCAGATGTCCTTTCAATTTCAAGGATGATAAATTAAACAGTAGAATCAGAAACTGACGCTTGCCACGTTTAAAACGATGTCAATTAATTAATTAATTAATCGAATAATTATCAGAACCAGCGATATCTGTTGAAATCGAAATCTTATATCTGGAGGCGACGTAACTTGGCCACTAAATGGGACCCTGGAAACTGTTGACCTCTGGGGTTCGTTCGGTCGCAGTTACAGCATTCTTGCTCACGTTGACAATATTAAGCTCTGGACCAGTTGTGCGGGGGGCGTAAATCACGGAGAGACTGCAGGGGGGGCTGTCCCACCCATGATTAGTGAGGGGTATATAGTGTCATTTATCCCCCCGATGTTTTTGCGTATTTGCTTCTTTAACGTTCTAAAAAATCTGACAAGCAAAAAAGATCATTACTAGAGTTTAAACATATTTATGGGTGGATATACTTTGCAAACATTTTTCTATTACCCCCTCCCCACAATGCTGATGGCAGGAATACGCCACTGCAGTTGTAATATATATTTTAGATGGACTAATATATTAATATTATTACAAGTTTCGAAGCCAAGTGATAAGCCTATATGCGGGTAAGGGGTTCATATTGTTTATTTGCCCTCTCTTGAAATTTCCCATGCCACAATATGGCCAATCCCGAACACCCCAGATTTGAGAACCCTGTCACATAAATCCAAATTTACCTCAACATATCTCTTTCAACCGGAACGCCCTCCGTTGAGACAACATTGCAGGCTTGCAGCAGCAGATAACCTGAAGACTTGACTAATAATTATAATATTAAACTGCGGATCATTCTGCTTGTAAATTTTGCGTGCTTCAGGCATGGACCCAGGTATTTGACGGACGGCTGCTGGAGTCCCGTTCGCCCGTCCGTATTTTTGTAACCAAGATGGACGGATCGCTGGACATCTGGGACCTCATATTCAGACAGAAATCGCCCGAATACAACATCAAGGTAAATTGCTTCAGAAGTCCGTCGAGAGATCTCAAACCGGCGTCTATTTGACGCCACAACCAGCGTTGTCTGCCATTATTGTCTTCCTTTTTCACTCCAGTAATCAGTGGCGGTTCCAGGAATTCTTGGTGGGGGGCTGAAAAACTTTTTTGGATTTTGTTGGGGGATGCAAAGTGAAGAAGAAAGACAAGAAAAAAGAGAAAAAAGGTAATTGTTAGTATAGTGTTTTGCTCACTTAATGTTAAAAACCCTTGTCCAAAAGAGGCCGACAAGCAAGAAAAAGGTCATTTGCAGTATTTTGCTTTTTTTAAAACGGAAAATAGACTGACAAGCAAAAAAGGTCATCAGGAACCCCGGTGGGGGATGCATCCCCAGTCATAAACATGGTGGAACCGCCACTGCCAATAATTATTAATAATTATTTTTAGTTTATTATTGTTTAAGGCGGAGAAAAAACCGAATCGCATTTTAGAAAATGACAGCTTAGGAACCAAGAGTGAGACAGTTTGGTTTTTTAAAATGTAAGTCCAAATAGTGGCGTAGCAAGGATTTTGAGGGCCCTTGCGCAGAGCTTCGATGGTGGGTCCCTGGATATTTATATATTTCGCAGTTTCGAAAATTCGTAATAACTATTATTACTTAATATTAAACCAGAGAGTCATTTGAGTGTGTACGCTGTGCAAGACATGTTGTTCTTCTGGTAAACTTTGTTAATTTCTTTTCAATACATTTTAAATATTTTGACAGTTGAAAACTTGAGTTCCTCTTCTCTACTCTACTCTACTATACCTCTGACCGCCGCCCCCGCCCCCGTGCACTCTACGGGCTGCACAACCCATTAATATTGCTACGCTACCGAATACGAAATTGCGTAGTCCTTCTAAAAGTCGTCATAATTTGTAGAGAATTGAACTAAGCCTTGACCTATTGTGGCTCATTCAGAGACAATTTGAACCAATCGAAAATGAGAGTTAACCATAGGTTATCAAGAATATCCAACTATTATATGAACAGTAAAAGAGTAAACAAACTAATACTTTTAAATGATTTCGTCTGATAAAGATGTTTCAGTCAAACTGTCTTCTTTTTCTTCTTTTTCGATCGAAATATGTCAGCTATTGGTTTTTATCTATCATCAGCTGAAATACTTTTACTAATTCTTGGGCCTACAGCTGAATAGTTAAAATTGATGAATTGTATTTAGACCTAAGCTATTTGTTTTGCTATTTCGCTTACAGTTGATAATGTTATTGATTGCGCTGAATGATACGGGGCGGCGTTTCCTATAAGTTATAACTCATTGGCGTTTGTCGTTGTTGGTGTAGTTGTCCGACTCTCCGCTGCAGTGCGTCAGCGCTCAGGAACAGGGTCAACTGATGTGCGTCGGCACACAGTGTGGACGTGTCATCGTTCTGAAACTCAGCGAAGGACTGTCAGTGACCCACAAAAACGGAAAGCAAATTTTCAATGCGGTAATGCAACTATTACACACACACACACACACACCCTCTGAGCAGGCCAAAACTAATGGGGAGATTCTTACAGATACATCAATTTTTTAATCTAATAATGGGCAGTGTTTAATCTAGACTCCTGGACTCCGGGGTGGAAACTGAAAAAGCCGGGGGGGAGGGAACTGACAAAGCCGGGGAGAGTTCTGCTAGGGGCCGCTGTTAGTCCATGTAGTATTCCAAAATTTCCGGGGGGACTTTGAAATTTCAGGGGGGAAGGGCAATTCCCCCCCGGAAACGGCCTAGATTAAAAACTGATAATGGGTATAAGGTGATTGCCGACTGGTTGTCATGAAGTCTGAAGGTTTGCTCCTACAGCTGTAGGCCTAGATCTGAAACTCACATCACAATAATATTGGAACTGTTTGGGCTTCGACCGAGACCACGCTAGGAGAGCTAGCGACCTTGAGAATATTTTTCCATTGGGGGATTGTCAGTATGTATAGTTGTAGTCTCAAAAATCTGCATTAAATCTCAAGAACTAATCTAATATTCCCCTAAAATCTTCCGGCTGGGTTCCACCCATGCAGACCCCGTGTATGGAGCTCACCATGCTACCTCAATCCCCTAATTGGGGACTGGAAATATCAGTCTGTAGAAGCCATGGTGCCTCCTCCTCCGTCTTCTTCTTCTTCTTCTTCTTCTTCTTCTTCTTCTTCTTCTTCTTCTTCTTCTTCTTCTTATTATTATTATTATTATTATTTAGCGCCATTGTAATAGTAGGCCTACAGTGTACATCGGAAACAGTCGCAACGCCACTCACTATAAGACATAGGCGTACGTGGCTATGTACTGTATACAGTCCATAGTCCGTCTTACTCTCTCCCTCTGACTGATCTCTGGAATGACCTGGATCTTTTGCGGATGGATTTTGAAGTACCATCGATTGATACCGTTGGGTATTAGGACTGGTGCTACAGAAGCGCAGAATTATTATAATTGTTATTTATGTAGCTGAAGATGTAGATACACAAGAACCTGGCTTCAGCGAGTTTAATAATTAATCGATGGTTATTCTGCGCAGATATTAGAAAGAGAGACACGACGCGAGAAAATACTCGAAGGCAGAGAAAGAGAAAGGAAACTTGCTCAGAAGCAGAAAGCAGAAGAGGGGGTAGATGTTGTAAAACTTGTCTTGAACACAAAAGCTTAACTGCGATGAATAGAATGATAATGCCAATTATTCTATGGTTACGACTACTAGGCCTACTACTATGACTACCCTGCTACACCACCACCACCACCACCACCACCACCACCACCACCACTACTACTACTACTACTACTACTACTACTACTACTACTACTACTACTACTACTACTACTACTACTACTACTAATGCTGATAATAATAATAATAATCATCATCATCATCATCATCATCATCATAATAATCATAATAATAACAATAATAACAAATAATAATGCAACAACTACTAGGGCCTACTTACTACTACTATTCTACTACTACTACTACTACTACTACTACTATTATTACTACTACTACTACTACTACTAATAATAATAATAATAATAATGTAGTTACGATAATAACTACTATTGTTTTTACTATTGCTATTGTCGTCGTTGTTGTTATTGTTATTGTTGTTGGACACTTATAAACGTTATTTGCATTAAAATATTGTTCTAAGCAAATTCCTTCCATAAACGAACCATGTAGGTTCGAGTCATAATTATCTGAATCCAAACTATTCGCTCAGTGTCTATAATTATATTTGCGTAGGGACGTAAGAGACAGATCCTGGCATTTCTGGTGAATTTCTGTGCCTTATTCAGGAAGACAAGAAACAGCTGGTGTCGACGCCAATGGCGGAAATCATCGAACAGACGACGAAAGCGTTCTTCGAAGAAGTAAATAAGGAAAAAGAAAGACTCGAAAGGGAAACGAAAAAAATCGTGAGCAGCAACCTATATAGTTATGAATCATATGCCTCTAACCTAGCGAGGGCTTGTGGTGTTTAAAATCGTATGTAGAGACTAATGTATTATAGGTCTGTGTGACTAATTGAATAATTCCGCCCATTATATTTTAGGGAGCAGAGGCATTTTCCTGCCATCAGCATTGGGAGAGGGTATAATAAATTTTTGAAAGTATATCCACTCATAAATGGGCCTATGTTAAACCCTTTAGTTCTAGTGATGATCGTTTTGCTTGTCAGACTTTTTAGAATGTTAAGAAGCAAAGAAGCACAAAAATTGTGGGGAGATAAGTGATACTATATACCCCTTCACTAATTGTTGGGTGAGACCGTCCCTCGCAGCCCCCGTGATCTACGGCCCTGGGAAGGAGGAGCATAGGAATTCCTAGAAATTAAAACTTTAGACTACGTCCGCTCTTAGATAGGGCCTGCTATGGTCTGGAGACTGATCTTTGGACCTTGACAATTTGAAATTTTAGGAATAGACTCCTAAGTCTTTAGCTGTTATTACGGCACTACTCTCAAAGTAGATTTTATCAATTCGACTTAGCGTGGTAATCTGGTTTCAGCTCTGTTAGTTGGTCATCGCGTTGAATTTGAAATTTTCCATTGTCGTTCTGTGAAAACACGGACAGATTTTAATGAAAGCAGTTTGTCGCGAAATCCAAGTTGTCGAAAGCATAACTGCAAGTTAAAACTTCGATAATGAATTCGAAATATATTTTAAAAGCCTTCCTCATTTACTTCGTAAGGGGACGTTGGTGAATTAATGATTAATATAGCAAATGGTCAACGGAGCTATTTAGACCCACCATTTTCTAATTCTTCCATGGTATACCCTGACATGAAATTGCGTGAGAAACACCAGCCGCTCGGTTAGAAGATATTTTGGTTAAGTCTGTCACTATAAGAAGTGAACCTACTTACAGCGTAGGCCTATATAAATTCGTACATTCGTAGTTCTAATGTATGTAGCACATGATTATGATTATCTGTGCATAAGGGCACATCCATATAGTACGTACCCACTGAGGGGAGAGGGGTGGTGTCCGATTTTGAAGATTGTTCCTATGTACGCTATGCGCAACGGGGGGAGGGGGTGAAAATATGACTTCGCGTACGTACTGTATGGATTAATCCTAAGGAGAAACTGTCATTTGGAAGACATAAGTTCAAATGTTTAATTGTATCAGATATGTAGCGTTTGGCTATAACATTTCAAATGTGACATTTATTTTTGCGCTGACTTTGTTAGGCAGCGGAAATCGACAAGGCAGAAAGAGCTTCAGAAACGAGGCGGTCGCATCAATATGCCGCTCCGCCGTCTGTGAATGTGATGGGAGGCGACGTAAAGCCAAAGGAACACTTCAAAATAGACGAAGAGGACGCCGGTCGATCGAGCAAAACGGGCGCCGCAGAGCAGCCGAGTCACGCGCAACCGTCGGCGGCGCCACAACTGCTAGAGGAAGAGGAGGAGGAACCGGGCAAGGAGAGTCAGACGACGAAACCAGAACCTCCGGCGGGAACCGAACCGACGACTCCTCAGCCCACCGAATCGACGCATCATCCTCCGCCTGACGCAATAAAGGAGGAGGAGGAGGAGGCGGCGGCGGCGGAGAAACCTGGCGATGATAAGCCGCCAGCCGAAGCGGCGCCTACTCCGACCCAAGAGTCGGGTGGAGGGGAAACGCCAACTGCCACGCCAGGCATTGCAGAGCCAGGCCCCGAGAAGAAGACGTCTGCGGTTGACATGTCGTCTGGCCAGCCACCTGCAGAAAAACAAGTGGGAGAAATCGTGGTACCGGCCGTCGTTATAGAAGCACCTTCAGTGCAGTCGATGAATAAAGAGCAGAAGACCGACGATTAACCGTCCTCAGCTTACGATCATTAATCGCCAGTAAAATTACTAACTTAAACTTCATATATATGGCCTTCTTGAACAAAAACACGCACGCATGCAAAGAGACGCGCGGAAGCGTTTTACATTAAAGAGACTGGACTTAAAACAATATTTAGTCTTGAAAGTCAAGCGTAAACTATTTGCTGGAATTGAAAGAAAAACTTTATTCTCAACAGTAGACACAGCTAGTATAGGCCTAGTCCTACCATTACAGTGTAGTTCAATGGCCAGAAGCCTTCTGTACAACAGGTTAATAGCCTTAACTTTCAGCTTTTTTTCAGCTAACTTTCAGTGTGTTAGCGGGGCGTAAAGATGTTTGAAAATTTCACCGTTATGCGTTCAACTATCGCCGTTTAGTGTTTCTACCGTATTTTAATGTTCTTTTGTCTTGATGGAGGGATTTGGGGTCGACGCAGTATTGCATACATGTCGGGTGCATTTCGTACACTAATGTTTTGATTTGTATATACCATATTCCTCCGGCGTGAAAAATTCAAATGAGCAAAAAAGAGGTCGTCACTCACCCGATTTTAGGGGCGCAAATTTCAAACCTTGCCCCGGGGGCCGAATAGGCCTACTCAAGCTACGCCTCTGTATTAGACATGTGCAGTACTGTAAATGCGTAAGACCAAGACCCTCCCCTAGGCATACACGCATGTGCTGACGTCTATAGCACATCTCTATCAAGATAATATCTTGATAACTTGTTAGAGGATGCAGTCAGAAACTTTTCGCCATGGGAATGCTATTATTCGTGTATGTTACGTACTTACGTAGCGTGGGTTGCTAGCGCCCTAGCAAAAGAGGGACTGCGCCTCTAACTTGTGTCCAAAATGTATTATAAAGAAAAAAGGTTCTCGTATTGTAGCCTACTTAGCCTACAATTCTTCTCTGTGAATGACATATGTCTGCCTATTCTATGATTTACTATTATTGGTTTTTTTAAATAAATTTTGTGCGCCCCCCGGAAATATCTTGCGTTGTCAGATCGTGCCTGGTCACGCAACGCCACTGCATGTATGTATTAAGTGGCGGCTCTAGGATTTTAAAGCAATTTTAATAATGGGGGCCAACCATTTGTTGTTTAATGTATGCAAAAATGGTCCCAACTGGGGACGGGGCAGGCACTCAATAGGGGCACGGTCTCTCAACCGGTGGTGGAACCACTGTATGTAATCTACTGTTTGTCTGAAAACGGTACAATATATTTCGAGAGGTTGAATAGTAAGATGTTTAGAATGTTAACTTTTAAGTAGGGCCTAGGTTTACGGGGCCTATGCAATCGCCAAAGCAGCCGAGTAAAGTGAAGATAGGACGCAACCAGTGGCGGTTCCACGTGGGGGATGAGTGGGGATGCATCCCCCACCAGACTTCTTTTGCTCTTGCCAAACTTATTTTTGGGTAAAAGTAAACATATTTTGGGGGTAAAAGTCTAGTAAAACTACAGGGAAAACCCCGGATGACCTTTTTTGCTTGTCAACCTATTTTTCGGTAAAAGTGTAGTAAAATTGGGGGAAAATTCCCTTTTGTCAGCCCTTTTCAGCAAAGTTTATTGATTTTCCCCTTCTCTTTTCATCCCCCACCAACTTCCTGTTAATTCATTTCATCCCCCGCCCCCAACCAAGAAAGCCTGGAACCATCACTCAGTGGCGGCTCCAGGAGTTGGCAAGTGGGGGCCGTTGGGGTGACAACTTCTAATCATGGGGGGCCAACCATTTGTTGTTAGGTATGTAGTATTAAGTATAAGGTCCCAACAGGGGGCCAGGCACTCAATAGGGGCACGGGCCCCCCTGTGGAGCCGCCACTGGACTCAACACGTGCAAAAGGATAGAAACTTTCTGCCTACTTCCAAGAACCAAGCCTAAAGTGAGTGACAGCCTAGCTCTCCAACTCTACTCTGCGCATAAAGTCGCCCGCGGACTCTGGAATTAGCCTATTCATTGTCACAGCATATCATGTGAGCATTGCAATTTCATTACAGATTTTTAGAACAAGATTCAAATCTCATCCTTTCGTCGTGATTTATCCACCATAGACTGTCAACCAGTGTTTATTCTAGGCCTTCTCTGGGGAATTTCCCCCAAGTTTTAAAATCCCCCAAATTATATGTTGGCTGGGGAGAAAGGAAATTCAATGTCAAAGTGGCTAGAATAAACACTGACTGTCAGCCGTTTGTTCGGCCGGATACCCTGGATCTTTAATGGTTTTCATTTGGTGTGCCATCGGCTGATGCTCCTGTACATTAGGCCTATTAAGTGGCGCCATAGAAGTTTAAGATTAGAAACCTGCAAGAATGTATGTATGTATGTATACAGCACGAACCTGAAACTAATTGAACATTGGCTTCACCAATGGCAACCAGTCCACGTTGCTAAGCAACTGAGAAGCGAAAAACTACGAAGCACTCGTCAGTGCTGATCATAAACGATACTTTGAGACAAATATCTGCTTTAATGAGACGACAGAAATGACTAGAAACTGTTCTTTCTTAATAAACAATAGACGTCGAATGTTTTATCAAGAGGCAGTTGGGTTTCCTCTGACCGGCTACTTCAATGTAGGCTAATCAACAGGTGAGTCAACTTAAATAATTAATTTAAATTATCAAGGAACTTAGTTTCATCAGTTTCATCAAGGAAATGAGAAATGCGGTCGAGGACAGAAAAGGATGGCACATACAAGTCCATAATATCATACAAAGTCGGAGACGACTGAATGACTGAGAGGCTTTAGGCCTATGTACCGGGTAAGACAGGACTATGAGATGTGAATCTTTTGCCATAAATGATCCTGGCTTTTAGAATAAATCATGTGCATTCTTGGGAGTATTGCTAACAAAATTCTAAAATGTTTAAATAAATTACATTTATTTTAACCGATATCAGTTGTTTTTAATGAACTGTTTATGTAAAGGCAAAATTTTTTACAAACGTTTGATCCCAATCTAATTAAAATGGATCAAGATACAACAAACAGCCTGAGAAAAGACTTCATCAACTATGAACAACTACTTGCAACTGTACAAAGTGATCTCCAGTCAGCTTTTCAAAATGTAGGTATATTTTTCATACTACTAATTGCACTATATCTTGTCTATAATAATTAAGGAATCATATACGAGCACCCATATATCTTGGAATAACATGTGCATTCCATTATATTATACAGCTGTATTTAGTTTTGAAATCATCCCCTGAGGCAAGGTTTGTCTCATCACTACACAAACTTTTGACATGTCAAATCAGCAGTTTTATGAAGCTCTACACTTTTTCACTGTTAGGCTACCTCCTGTTAATGTTTCATGTTTAAATTTCATTTTACCACTTCTGTTGAGTTCTTAAAATGTCATCTTCTGATTATGGAATGACCAGAAACAGCTTCAGACATTTGCTCTGGCCGGATAGTGTGGTATTCTGCAATATCCAGATTCGCATAATACTCGAAACTACCAAATCCGAATATATTATAATTGTCACATTCCATATATTAATGAAGAGCAACTTTACTGAAGTTAACAAACACACCCGAAAATTCAAGTTAACTAACACACGTGCAAGATTAAAATTTAACCGGAACTACATCACACAAAGAATTCGTTAAGGCTGCACACGGTAACTGAGTAGTGAGTATTAAGTGGTGACTGGTAAGTTTAGTAAGTAGTAAATAATATTCACTTTGGATCTGGATCCGGCAAATGCCGACCCAAAATATCTAGGTCCGGTGGAAAATACCCATCCGGTCATTCCCTACTTCTGATGCTGGGCACTTGCATCTTGATTCTTACTTGTATATTTAATAAATTATATGGAGGGCAACTGATGGAAAACCTAGACAATAAAAAGAACTCAGTCCGTTTGTTTCATAGTTACATGGCAAATAAATATTTTCTTTTACAAAGTTACAAAGAGTCATTGAACTCACATCTTAAGTATAGCACTCAAGTACTGTTACAACTGATAATGAATAAGGCCACAGCTCTACATGTGTGCTTAACAACTGCCTGATAATGTAGATTATAAAAAGAACTAAATATCTGACATGTTCCCTTAAGAGAAAATAGGAAACGTCTCAAGCACCTTACTGCCATTTGTAAATCTAAACAGGGCTCATCCACATAGTACATATGCAAAAAAGGCATATTTTAAAATGCCTCCCCTCCTTTTGCACACCGTATATACGCGAAATCTCCTAAATCCAATACCCCTCAGTGCATACATACTATATGGATGGACCCTTACTGAGCATATGCCTTTTTAATTATATGCATTAAATGTATCTGATAATAAATTTCTTTGTACCTTTATAACGCTTAACTCAGCTACAGTACCCGATACATTACATTAAATACGGAGGCCTTGGCTTCTTACTTTCTGATATCAAACTTTCCTAAAATCCAAACAAATAATATTATATAACCTTACCTATTGTGTTCTGCACTGAATTATCAATATACATAATTATAGCAGTCTTTACCATACTTAACTTTGGTGTTGACTTACTGCATCTATGTAAGAAATCACATCTGCTATATTGCTATAGATCGAAATGCTGAAAATGGAGAAGATGAATCTTACAGTCCAGCTTGCTTACGAGCGTCAAATCGGGGCACTGTGCCTCCAGTCTGTCACTGATCAGCTCACTCGCATTGGTACAATGTTGGATACAGGATTAAAATCACCCGATGGCAGTTTAAGCCTAACAGCTGTGCAGCAGACTGCCTTTAAAACTGAAATCAGCAGGCTCGTCAAAGTCTTGGAATCCGAAGAAATGAGGCATACAGTGTATTTGGTTATATTTCGATGCTAATACTGTACACTAAATAAGATTAAAATTGTTTTAAAGATTAGGTATTTTAGAATTTATTTGTTTTCTTATTTTGCCTATCTACATTTGTAGAACCCCCAACACATTGTTATAAATTATATATTACCAGAATATGCAAGCATGCAATATGCAAAGTCATACAAACATCCTGTAGGCACTTGCAAGTTATTATGGTAAATGTTAGTTTTCTAATGGAAGCAGTTTCCATCTAGGGTCCATCCATATAGCACGTACGCACTGAGGCGGGAAGGGGTTGGATTTAGAATTTGCCTGTATACGCTATGCAAAAGGTGAGAGAGGGTTGAAAATATTACTTTTTTGCGTATGTACTATATGGATAAGCCCCTACAATATGAATTTAAATGTTTCTAGACTTATGGAACCTCTAGCATCAATTACTGAAAACTCAGACAAATGCTCAGGAGATTCAGCAACTGATCAAACCGATCACATGTGTCTTAAACCAATTGATCAGAATTTGAACTCCAAATATCAGTCTGCATCAATCTACCACCAGAAGCAGATGAAACCAATTTCAGCCGGCATGGTCCGATGTTTTTCAGCGCCAAGTAAGTATATTTATATCATCACAAAAGAAAGCAATTTCTGTTCTTAAAGAATAAAACTGCATTATACAAAGTGACAAAACAGTTCATGAAATGCTCGATATTGATGTTTCTATTAACAATTTTAAAGTAAGTTTCCCACATGATTAAGAGAAAATGGCAAGAAGGAAAGTCAAACATATTTAATCAACGAAAGGGAAGTGTTCAAGTGGAATCGTAATGATTACTTTACACAGGCTAACATCAAGTTCACACATCACATATTCAATTAGGGAAATACTGTATTTGTACTGTATACACAGTACACTGTAACAATTTGCCAATTTTAGCCAACATTAATCACTGATGATATTAACTTCTATAAAACTTGAATCGCCTCTACTTATACTTAACAAATACTGTAGGACCCATTCATATAGTATGTATGCAAAAAAGGTGTATTTTCACCTCCCCTGGTGCACATCGTACATTTTCATGACCCCTCCCTATGCGTACAAATCAGCTACAATCCCTACCCAGTGAAAAATTAATAGAACTCCTTTAACCCCTTAACTGTGTATTTAACTGTAACTCAATGCAAAATGGATGTATATACGGGGTCCCCAGTTAAGGGGGTTGCTCGAGCATTCTGCGGCTCACCATTTACAACTGCTCCTCCGCCAAGTCTGCAGGCCAATTTTTTGATTTATTCAATTTATATTACCTATAGGGTCACAACTGGGGGCTACGGGGGGCAGGAGTTAATAGGCACGGGAGCACTGGAGAATAAGCTGGGCCACTCTACAAGACTGCTTGGGCACTGATATTTTAGAAATTTCGAGCATTTTTACACTTACTTACAAATACTCCCCCTCTGCCAGCCAATTATTTAATAACCACAGGAACAATACCTGCGACTCCTTGTTTGACCATGAGAAAGCAATTGTGTTCAAACCTAGTGTTTGTGAATAACCAATCTTCTACCTGAGCGGTTTTTTTAATTGTTACGTAGGCAATTTATAAATTTGTGCCTATATACGCATTCAGTCGAGACCCATCCCCCCTCCCGGTACGCAAAATCTCCTAAATCTCAACCCCCTTCAGTGCATACATACTATAAGGATGGACCTGTACAAGAAAGTATAACCTGATTAGTCTCATCTTCTGTATTCTCATTTTAGTGCAATCAACAACTGCTAAGCATAACGCTTTCTCCTGGAATCCAAGTGACCCAGGCAAGGGAAAAGATAATGTTCATATACTATATAGCAATGGTAAAGGCAAACATGCAGAGGAAACAATGCTAGAAATTTCCAAAAATCTTCCTGGAAAAGCATCTAACACTAAATTATTGTCACAATCCCCATCAAGGTTTGAATACTTCATTCTTTTCTACTTTCCAAGTGATAGTATGTACTATTAGTCCATCTCTTAAATAAAACTTCATGAAGTAGGTCAAATAAATTATTAATTAACATTTCCAAGTGGCAGCATAAAGTGCATACAAATCAGAGTTAACTTTCTGAATTCTAACCATAAGAATTGATATGTAGTTTGAGTCTTCATTTTAGTACCACTTTAACTTTTCAGACAGCATGTTGTTGAAAATGCCTGCAGTTTTGCTATTGCCCATTTGAAGACAAATATTAATGCCTATTACAAAATTAGATACAGTATTAGTGCCCTCTACATAACTTTTTCATACACAGCATTATTTAAAATTACTGGATATATTTTAATATTTTGAAATCAACAGTCAGGCAGTTTAAATTAAAATGGTAAAATACAAATCTCTTTGATTTGTGATCATATACTATTACACTGATTTGATCATGTCATTTCAGTTCATTGCATGACTTGAAAATTGTGGAAATACAGGCAGACGGAAATTTCATTCGAATAGTAAATTCTTCCAATATTGTGGTAAAATGCTTTCATTCCTCTTTCAATCATAGGTTGCATCTGTTCTGATCACATGTATTTGCATCTGTTCTGATCACATGTATTGTACAATAAAATTTAATACAACAAGTCAATTATATAATCAATTGCTTTTAATACAACTGTATTTTACAAAAAATTATTTAATAAAACAGAAGTACACCATCTCAGATCTTCAAGAAACTATAATCTATAATTAATTAGCTTCTTTTGTAATGATATTTTGTCCATGCAGTCACTGTATTAGTTTTACGACAAAAATCTTGAGAACTACATTGTATAATAATAATAACTTTTTCCAGCTAGTTAATAATAATCTTTTCATAATGAACTAAAAATTCCAAAAACATAAAATTTCTGCATCTCTAATATAATAGAGCATATTCTGATGCCAATCAAATAGTTTCTTTAAATATACTGCAATGAACATTCCTACAATATCATTACTATGGTTGATCTCTCAATTATTCAAATCAGGGTTAAGCTCTTGGTTTCAAAATTAACATCAAACCCACATTCCATGTCTCAACCAATGGGCTTCCACCATCTCAAAAAAAAATTATGAAATTTATGCAAATGCTCCCAAACATCCATCTACCGGATATCTGAGAATGTTATATAATTATCTTACCAAATTTTGAACAAACTAGCATTTCTAAATATTCTGTTATTAGTAGTATTTTTAAAACAAGAGTAAGACTTTGTCTTTTGGAAAAAGTGATCATCAAAATTAACAACACTTCTATTTTTTAGCGGATAATGAATCACAAATTTTGGTGTAAATATTCTGTTATTAGTCGTAGTGAATCTAAAATTTTAGCAATGCACTTGGTGTTAGTATAGTCATTCTAAAATCGCAATCCCCCATTGTCAATAAATACTCAATAAATACACATCAATGTTGAGGAAATTCATTTTGAAAGACTGATGACATATCCAAGAAAACAGAAACATATTTAAAAGCAGGGTTCTGACAACTCCTTTTGTCAATTTACTCTTAAACATGTACAACTTCAGTATGGAACCAGAAGAGCCAGACTCAAACATTGTTTTTTTTTAAATTTTAGGACCATGAAATTGGAAATTATCTGCTGCAACAAAACACTGGAGGCCACCCGGTTGCTGCTTTCCGCTTTCCAGGACGCGTTCATTGCCCCGCTTTAGCAACCGTGACTGTATGGTCAGAAGGATGCAAGTCAGCTCAACATTGCCCTCCGTCAAATTTCATATTCCAAGGAAAGCCAAGATGGAACACAGGATCCCACATCAGTACAATCCTCTGTCGACCAAATGGTCAGGTGAGCCTGCACATACAAGATACTGGCTTTAACTACCGGTAATCAGGATCTATCCCATGTGTACAGTAATCACAATAATAATGCAAAAACCTGAATTAAGAAATGTTAGTACATTGTTGAGCCAAGAATTTTAATGCTCATCAGCACTCATGACTATAATAAAGTTCATCAGAAGTTTCACAATTTTACTAATTATTTGGTGAAAAATGTTAAGTTTAGTGACTTTAAAATTGACCAGATTGACTCTTGAGCAATATGTACTCTTAGACTTTAAGTTGAAAACAAGGACAGTTCAGTGTAAAGTCAAAGAAATAGTGCTTAATAAATGTTTAAAGATTTCAATACAAAATATTCCTTAAAGTGTCATGGCTAATCAGTTAATCTGTGGTGTGCTATTTAGTACTTAAGAACAGCAAAAGTAATAAGTTCATAATACTAGTGATGAATTCCAGTTTAAAAAGCAACTAAAAATTGCTTTAGTTTCCATGAGGTCATTGCAGCCAACCAGTTGTGGTTCCACATTGGGGATGACTGGGGATGCATCCCCCCACTGAGCTTTTTTTGCTTGTCATCAGCATTTGACTCTGGGTATCTGTATACAAAATAGAGCTGATGACCTTTTTCAGGTAATTTTATCTATATTTGTCAGGAAAAACACTGTTAATGACCTTTTTTGCTTGTCAACCTTTTTCGGGATTTCATTTCACTCCCCTCCCAACTTTCTATAAATTCATTACATCCCCATCAAATTCCTACAGATTCCTTGCATCCCCCAGCCCCCCACCAATTCTTGGAACCGCCACTGCAGGCAACAGAATTTTAGGCAATGAATGCTAACAGGGCTAGTGTTATAAATGTAACTGATAAAAGGAAACATTCAAATAAAACAGTGGATGAATCATAATTATGGTGAATTACAGAGAATGCTTAATGTCAAAAACATGCTTAGGCAATATTGTAGTAAAGGTTCATAAGAAAACAGAACTGCATTACAATGGCATTTCTGAGATTTTTTTTAATAGCCAAACCAAAACTATCTTTAGCTGTATAAACTGATACCACATATAATACTGGGTCATTATCTTACCCTCACAAATCTCATGAACACATACGAGATTAGATGCCAGCCAAGTCACTCACAGGTCTATGCAATTAATGCTCATCTGTACTGTGCTGTGTAATACTGTAACTATTATTGGCTGAATTATATTAAACCTATTGACAGGCAATTGCATGGAGTAGTTTCCTACCTAATCAACAGCACCAACGTACAGCTATCAAATCAGAAGTCAGAACAGCGCAACAATTGGCCGAAATCAACTCTGAGACTTCCTACAAAAGTGAAATAAACAGTCCTGCTGGCCATGCAAATCCGGTGGAAAATGATTCTGTCTACACAAGCAAGCCATGGAAGCACAGCCCAAACCCTCCCTCTACCAATGAAAGAACAAGACGATCAATTATTCCAGGTTCACATTTTCATGCAAGTCAATGTAATAATGGTTCATAATAAAACCTGAAATTAAGGCATTTTGGAAACACATTAGCTACACAGAGCCACATTACATTTTACATCATTTGTAATGGTAACACAGTATGTCAAAATGAGACAGCAACGCTTTCTCAGATTACCAGTACACACAATCATAAAGAATTCAGTCACACCATATAGCATCAATATCTAGTACTGTAATGATTGTGTTTTTCAACAGGTCTTCCATTTGCTGGTGCTCCTGGCCAAAGACTGGGAAGTGCATCACAACGGAGATATCACTCGCGTCCACTCTCTTCAATAATGCCTTAGGCTTAGATAAATACGTGATAGACGGCAGATATTGCAATTTCACTGAAAATAATCAATGAAATAACTTTTATAGTATGTTGTGTTTTTATGAATGAAATATATCAATGAAATAACGTTTATCTATGTTGTGTTTGTACATCATAAGTGGCAACATTTCCACTTATCATGTATCTTCTTTTTGTCACAAAGGCAAACCAGTTGCCATCACATTTCATACATTGTTAAAAATGCAGAAATTCCATGATCATTTCAATTATGATTTTGTCAGGCATTAGCACATTAGCAATGCATAAATTGACTATTTAAAGACTTTAACCAAACATACAATGCATTAATCACTGCATTAGAAACATTCATCAGCACATTTCAACACCATTTAATAGTACTAGGATTTCTCATTGCCTTAGCTACTAAATAGTACTAATGTAGGTTTTCAAATCAACACGAGTAAAGTCAAAGCATATATGATCTTTAGAATTCATGGTCTTTTGTCAATACTGATATTTTAATTACCTGTTGTGTCCATTCTTGTTTTGCATACAAATACTCTGACTCACATACTTAATGTTTGTTTATGTACTCATAGCTTGTAAATCAAACAAGTACATACTTAAACATAACGTGATTTAAAGTGGCTTAGGAGGCATTACTGCCTGTGTGAAAGCCAACCAGGAGCGCTAATGGGGCTTGAACCTCACAACATCAGCCTACCGCTCCAGCGCATAACCCAACTATGCCATCTTCCACCCTCTATCCTGTGTTTGTACAGAATTCAGGGAATGATGAGAACCCATTTCTGAGTTTACAAATTTCAAACTTACAGCAAAAATACATCAGTTAATTTCACCAGCCAAAACATTATGTATGTATATTGTAAAATTTCTTTGGGCTAAAGAGACCAGTCTTTTATTTAATAGTGTTACAAGATGCATCCTGAAGCTTGATAAATTATCATATTTTAACTTAAATCTGCTTTCAATCTACAAATACACTTGTCTATTATTTAAAGTGGCCAATGGGCAATGCTCCTGCAGATCAATGACATGTTCTACCAAAACTGCAGTATCCACTCAGTCCTAGAGAGAAAACTTTTTTAGACAATCAAACAACAATCTAGTTAACATTTTGCCAGACGCACGTCAGATGATAAAAAATGTCCGGTTTCAGAATTAAACGAGGCAGTGGAGTAATAGCAATGTGGCCCACATGGCTCATACCCAGAAGCCCCCCCAGCCTAAAGGACCTCACTTCCCACAACAGGCTTCATATTAGACTTGCTCCTGAGCCTATATCAGCTCAATACTGAATCACATAATTAGCAATTTCTGTGTTTAGAATGACTTTTATCCCCATCTATAGCTCTGATGCTTACAGTTGCTCAAGTCATTACAATGATTGAAGATCAAAGTAGGTAATGCATATCAGTCATAAATGGGAATGCACTGGATTCAATTCCATAAATCTGAAAATTTTGATCTCAACACGATGCTAAAATAAATGCCTGTGCCTATACAATTTTTTCAAATCTTGTAGCCTGTATATATATGTGTCAGCCTAAATGAAACACTTAGAGGTCTTAAAGTGCAGTTTGTTTTACCCGTCTTATTTTCCAGCTTCTCTATTTCTATGTTCAAGATGACGTCAACTTAATGCATTGCCAACGTGTGCATAAATATTGGAACCAGTCATGCTTAGAATTCTTCAGCTCCAGAACCAAACCCAAAATCATCCGTTGGATCCAACTTGAGCAGATCCTAAAACATGGATCCAGTGCATTCCTAGTCATAAATAATATCAAAACTAAAACAGGTAACTAAGATCTAAATAAAGAGACATTGATACGATATCACTATCATGATACAAACTATGAATTCTCACTATCGTGGTATTGCTTAAAAGTCTACGAGGCCTATATTTTTGTAGTATTGTTTGATGAGAGTTTACAGGAACTTTTGTGTCATATTTTCAACCAAGAATCACTCATCATGGACACCCAAGTAATTTGCCTCACATCAGATTACTTACAAGAACCTCCACGGAACTAGTTATGGTAATTGGGACAAACAAGAGGATTCAGTCTACTTCAACCAAACTGCTAGCAGTGGAAACTGTTCATAAGTTGCAAGGCCTACAAAAACACTAAGACCTGATCTTGACAAACAATAAACAGGACAAATTGAATATCGTTCAATCAGTCAGCTGAAAATAACGGATAAAACAAATACAAAAATGTTGAAAATTTCAATTTAGTAACATTAATCTGTTCCTGTTTTACTTAATAAGCCATGCTATATGATTTTAATTTACTCAAATACCATTTACCACAGCTATACAATACCATTTCTTGTGGAGGCAATTTCACTCTTCTTTTTTCACAGCTTCAAACAATAAATACAAATAACTAGAAACTGAGAAAAGCGTGAAACATTATATTACATTACTGTACGGAGAACCAACTTTATAAAGCACAGATCAACCCCACATTATCACCTACAAATTCATACTACTTATACAGGATAAAATACTCTCGGTCTCAAAATATTTTGAACTTGTACTACCAAACATTTCAAATTCTCTAAGCCTTCAAAACCACACCCCATCCTGAGGATCTAATAACCCTCATACAGAGCAACCATATCATTTTGGCTATGGCAAATTTCAAGGCAAGATTAAGTGCCTAAGAAAAATCAACTACCACTGTACTTTTTTTTTACAGGCATTATATAAATATACAAGATTTCACTAATCCATAAGTACTGCCATTATATCTGATGGCGATGATTGCAAATGTAACGTTGTGATATTGCATTGCTCACTGTATTGCTGTTAGATCTCATAATTCTTAAAATTTTACGTTCTCTGCTAAATCTGCAAAATCTCAAATTGGTCATTATCTTTTACATCTAAATGTCGCACTGGATGTACACATTTTTGGCAAATTACTGAAAGCATATATAGCACTACACGTGTAAATCTATTTTACTGAATGTTCCATTGTTTTGGTCATTTGATAGTTCCCTGTCAAGTGTTCTCTGCAGATGACCAATCCTCATACAATCAACTGAGTTCACAATTTACTGTTAATAGAGGTCTTTTCTGCAGAGTCAATAGATAAAAAATGTCTGAAACAGATAAAGCTATAACATCATTTAGTTTAGCAGACTATGTGCCAAAACAAGGCTACAAAACCCCTTACCACAATTTAGTGAAGAGAGCTGAAGCAAGAACTGCAACTGCCAGTCGTTAACCAGAAAGTTGTAACTGTCTACAAATAAACTGTTCAAAAACTAACAACAATGACAACACACAGACATATTGTAATGTACATTTATTTTTGATACCAGATTCATTCTCCTTTAAATGCAGAGAAGTGTCTTGTTCATATTTTTCTGTATAACAGTTTTCTGAATTCATAATAAATCACTGTTTTACATTCAGAATGCCTTACTCAATACTATATAGTTCAAGTAGAATACGTAACAGCAGGACCAAAAGTCAATATATAATAAGCTTTAATGAACTGATACAATATGTAAAAATAGCTACATGTTTTCAAATAAACATACCAAGCTTAAATGTCCAGTTCCATACAGTAACAGTTGTTTATCTAACTGTACTTATTTGAATCTATTACCCAATTAAACAAAGTCTTCATGACATCAGAGAACAAAAGAATTATTTATAGCAGAACAATTCTGCAACTGCAGCACGACTTACAACATTGTTCTTACCATCGTCGTCAGGTATCAGCATATTCAGTGTTTAAGTGAGTACAACTCAGTGAGCGACAAGCCAAAAAACAGTCATCTAAGTAATGAATTAGTTTAGTTTAGTGCTTACATCTGTTATTGTCGGTTGCTATTGATGCTCTAGAAGAATTTGCACAGTGGTGACAAAGTTCTAACGACAGGCGATCCTGGCAGACGTGTAAACAGATGCCCTCTGACGAGGCTGAAGGCTTCAATCTCTTAGAAGTCTCAGAATTTCTGGCCACGTCCAGTTTTCTTTTATGGTGGCTTATTGAAGGACTTGTTAGTTCTACAGAATTTGCACTACCGATGTTAGAGATGAGATTTGCCAGCATACTATCGTTGGACAAAACTGACTTTAGATATTGTACTTCAGCAATAAGGTTGGTTTCTTTCTCTTCAAAAGTGTCAATTTTCCTTTTCATTTCAACTTTCTCTTTGCTAAGTTTTTGTACTTCTTCTTCTAACCTAGCGATGTAGGCTTTTTTCTTAGCACGATTTATTCTAGCCTGAATTGCATTTCTGTTTAGACCTGTGTCTGACTCCTCATCCCTAGTTTTCCTCATATCTCTCAGGTCTGTTTCAATAGCAGCTTCAACGACAATGTGACTTCCATAACTGCCATTATCAAAACGATTTGGTCCCTCCATTGCTAACTTGTTGCTACAGTTCTTTACAACTTTTCCAAAAATATTCTGTTTTCCAGGGGCATTCCTTCTGTTTACATCATTCTGATTTTCATTGCTATATGAAAACACATCTTTGGCAATGCAAACAAATTCAGAAGATAAGTCACCACCTTCTTTTCCTCAGAATTGACAGAAGACAATGTAGCTGAATTGCTATCACAGTTCAACTCAGTGTTGAAGTCTTCAAATACATCACAGTCATCATCTGGGAAGAAGAACCAAATGATGACAGTGTAAGCATCGACTGACCTTCAACTGAATCACAGAAAGTTTCGTCCAGGTCTATATTAACTCCAAATGTCGGCAAAAACGTATCTTCACTGTTCTGGTTAGCTTGATTGAACCTGTAATCCTCAGTACAATTCTCAAAGTGATCGAAGGTAAAGAGATCGTCAATAAAATCACGGGATTCCATCGAATACCTCAAACTGCCTTCTTCCTCTTCAGTAAACATCGTACGTTCATCCGATGTATCGTGCGCAGAGATGCCGACGGCGTTTTCTCGGTGTTGTTGCGCTAGAAAAACGTCTTTCCAGAGAAGGTTGCAACCGTCCTCTGAAAAATCATTTGAACACATTAAATCACCGAACATTTCGACTCACTCTGTCTAAAAAGACAAAATCAGAACAGAAGTTTAATTCAATTCAATTACCAATATCTTCAATATGCCGCAAAGACCTGAAATTCAATGCGGCAAAGGCCTGAATTGCTGAATAACAATTCTCAAAGCAAAGTGCAAAGTCGGCAAAATTATTAAACGGAAGTATTTGCAAACACAACGTTCAGAAAATGTTGAAGTGATATTAGTCATATGACTCATGAGTTTAGTCAATGCGCCCGTAAGTTTATCTATATGGACAAAGTAAGTATGTAAAATCTCGTAAAAACTATAGCGTTATAGTCGCAGTTACCGTAGTAACTGTTTATTTTCAGGCGCTTAATCTACAGTTGAAATAGCTACAGCCTAAGGTAAGTGATCGGCCGGTAAAGAGCAATTCCAGATATTATTCACTCATTCAGAGTAGGAGTGGGGTGGGACCGTGGGAGTGGGGAAGCAACAATGCAGACTATGATAAAAGAAACAGAAAGAGACGTGATTTAATGCTTCGGCGCAGGTCAGAGTTAATGCGTACCTTTGTCACACTCACTTTGTTTTACTGCTTGCTATATTTACGACATAGGGGTCGTCAATAAATGACGTAACGCGATTTTGGCCCTTTTTGACCCCTCCCCACGTAACGCGACGTAACAAAACGTCAGACCCTCTAATGTATGACGTAACAACGGGCCGAACCCACCTTTTCGTCTACCGAAAAGTCTTGACAAGCAAAAGAAAAGGTCATTCATCCTTCTATTTTTCCCTCTCCAAACATACTGACAAGCAAAAAGGTAATCCTTCTATTTTTTCCTCTCCAAATACCCTGACAAGCAAAAAAAGAAAAAAGTTCGTCACTTAAAAATTTTGTGTTGCGTTACGTCACATTTCGGAACCCCTTCCACCCTCGTCACACTTCGTAACAAATGTCCGGACCACCCATTCCTAGGCATGTTACATCATTTGTGGACGAGCCCATATTACTAAATTCATGTGGTGGTCCAATAAATGTTTATCTATCTATCTTATCTATCTATTCTTAGCCCCCATATAATAAATAAATATATATATATATATATATATATATATATATACATATATATATATATATACACACTGTAGTTTAGGATATTAGATTGGAGGAACAACAGTGGTTCTCACACAGGGCAGTCCCTACTGAACCACTTTAAACCTTGTTATATATATATATATATATATATATATATATATATATATATATATATATGTGTGTGTGTGTGTGTGTGTGTGTGACTGATTTCTTGAATGACCTGAATATTTGCGGCCAGATATGTAGTACCATCATTTGAAACCTGTATTAGATTTGGTGCCACAAAAGTGCATAATTGTTATGAAACGACTCTAAACTTAGAGTCAATATCTGAAATTTGTAACGAGCATGCCTAGCAGAAACAGACATTGGGCTGAAACACTCAAAAGCTAATAATTACTATATTTATTTGACAACCATTAGCATAAGGTTCAGCAATCACAACCGGATAAGTTTGAAATTAAAATGGCTGCTTGGAATGCAAACGCTTTTAAACAGATGAAAATTAGCTAAGCATAAAATTAGAAGAAAATACTACAGGTCAATTAATGCATAGTTAAAAGCAGCGGTGTACCATGCTACAAAATGTGGCCCTGAGAATTTTATAATCTGAGAAGCCCGTCAGTCACAGCTTATTATACTAAGCTGTGGTTTTGATGCATTTCATTGGATAAACTAATATATTATGACATGCTACTAAAACAGCAATATATACATAGTGTAAGGATCCACCAAGTTTATTTACAATACAGAGGCCCTGGACATTTCCCATGACATTTTCCATGCCATTATATGCCAGTATGCCCACTTTTAAAGTTCTTCTCACTGACAGACTTAAATTGATTTTTATTTATGGAGATGCTGAGGAAAAAGATCTGAAGTCGATTAATGATTATTTCAAGGCCAAAACCTGAAATGCAAAACCAACATGTGGGTAATTGAATACCAGCAATACAGGCAGGGAAAGTTATATTCTAGGTAGTTTATATTGGTTCTCACAGGGCAGACTCTCCTGAACCACTTTAAACCATGTTATATTATATTACAGGTATATTATTATTATTATTATTATTATTATTATTATTATTATTAGACACAAGTCCAAAAACGACTGCATATTGTGGGACAAGAGTTGATCATATTTACTCTAATCTAATGATAACACAAATAATAATGTTAATGCTAATAATAAGCACAACATGATTCTGGTGATAACAAAGTCAAATATAGGTTTTGCCTACATTAGTTAATTTCTGAAAATACAGCCTTTGTAATACAACTATATATATATATATATATATATATATATATATATATATATATATATATATATATATATATATATATATATATATATATATATTATAAATCAACAGTTGATGATATCACAGGCGGGATGCATAGGACAGTGCATAAGTGCAAAAGAATATGAAATCTCAACGAGCATTAACTGTCAAGGCGAACATTAAATCAATCAATTTACATACTTTGCAATCTATCGGATAGACTCACAACCAAACACATACATTTAAAAACAAGTCAAAAGGAGTTACAAAATAACATTCAATTCAGGAATCATATGAAATTCAAAAGTAATTCAGAGAAAAAACTCAAAAGAGGCTGATATTAAAGTCAGGTTTAAACCAACATCTGTGCAAACATAGGAAAGAGTTATGTTCAGCCATATTGTTTTACACATGACCATCACTGTGAACAGCAGATGAATCAATAGAAGATGGAGAAACATCGTGGTCAGAAGTACTCGCAGATGCAGATGCTCCGCAAGTGTTATATGACCCGCATTTGTCACACTTGAGACCCATAACATGAAAAGGAACAGATGTAATCTAAAATGAATAAAAGATCATTCAATTACATCTTCCTTTCAGTGTTTATTCACAGCTCACAGCTAAGCAGTGGCATCACACAGCAAATTTTTTTTTGGGAGGGGGTGCCCATCCCCGATGCAAAAAGTCTGATGAGCAAGAAAGGTCAGTGCCGGGGCAAAGGTAGACATATTCCACCCTTAACTCCTGAAACAGTCTGATGAGCAAAAAAGGTCATCTGCAGTTTAATGAGAATGAAATAATGAAAAATAAATAATGAAAGTCATTTCTTTCAATTATTTTGCATCCCCCCAAACAAAATAAATAGGGGGGTGGACTGCCATTACATGACACCTCTACAGCTGAGTAGCAATATGGATGAGTGATTTTGTGACACATCGATAGATAATCACAAGGTAGGAAAATCAGTTAATAGTCAAACTCTAGATAAATAATACAAGACTGTGGTTCGTCTGGCTGTCTGATACCTCAAGACTATGGTGGACTGAACCTAACAATGATTAGAACACTAACCCTAACATTAAAATAGCCTACCAAGGACAAAGTACTCAAGTATGATGTGCTCTGCTTAACCGGTACTAAGTTAATACAAATACCAATTGTATTATACTGATAAATAACTACTAAAAATAAACATCACAATGTAAATAATGGATCCGAGTGGCTCTGCTTTAAAGCAAGTTCAAGAAAATAACAATTAGCCAATATTTTGGAACGTTATATCCAATGTTCCATCTAAGCTGTGCGCCTGTGCACACGACAAGAAAATGCCGCGCAGCAATTTTCAGCCGCCGCGCAGTGATTTTGAGTTTCAAATAATGCTGATTTTGTTGTTGCCTTGAGTGACATCTGTGAAAAAATCAGGTGCTCAGGCATAAAAATGTGCAGCTCAGGCACTAAACTTTTCCGCGTGCACACTCAAAAAAATTAGAGGGAACATTGGTTATATCTGCAGCTGTATGAGGCAGTAAATTTAAATGAGAGTCACTATAAGTCAGCTTGCAAAATGCATCAACATCCAGTTAAATACAAACCTTGTGACAGTCGCGGCAAAGGATTGTTACACGTGTACCTCTGTATTCCTCAGGCATTGGAGTGTGCGCTATTTGCCAATCAAGGGAATGCCATGCAGAATTCATGTCAACCATTGAATGACAACAAAGTGGACATGCATAAATCCTGGTTTAAAAAAAAATATGGTGCAAGACCTACACATATGCAGATAAATCGAACACTACATAACCACACAACATAATCATTCCTTGTTTCAACCCTGTTGCTATTTCGTCAAACAAATGACAATGTATCATTGAATTATTCTTGAAACATTAACCCTTTTCTCATTTCCCCTGAGAATACTTGACCATTTTACATTATGTTACAAATAAATGAACATCAAAAGGGTTAATAGTCTCATAAAAAAACCATGTTATTATATGGATTTCCTATTTAGGCATAGAATCCAGATTGCATTTTGCAGTTAACCTATTTCAGTGTTGTGACTCAATGACCAAACAACTTCTATGCAATGTTTATGTAAATCAACTGCTTTGTAATTCACTTTGCAATTCTAAACTTGTACCAATATAATTGTTTATAAATTCCTTTTAAAAAACCATTCTGTTTATGGTAGCACTGCACAAGACAGCTGGTCAAGCTGCTATTATTTACCACTGCTGACTTTAAAAATGCCACAACATTTGATAGTCTAGGCAACTTGCCAGATTTCATTGTTTTCAATGCCTTTTCTACTTCATATTTTGTCATTTTACAGCAGAGGACATCTTTTTATGTTGCCTGGAATGCCTCTATCTCAATTTACTAAATAAGTCAAATAGAAATTATAATGCTAACCCAGAATGCAAAAGATTCCGTAAACATATCCTAAAATTAGAACCAAACACCACATTAGCAATGACCAAGAAAAGCAGCTAATCAAACAACTACTTGTATAATTCTCATTTTCTCATTCACCACAGAATTTTTAAAATGTTCTAAGACAAGTATAAATATATTGAATATTTTAACTGATATGTATCACATGAAAGACAGTTAATTAAAAGAAAATTTTTGAAAATTTTTAGCAAATGCATGTCTTCACTTAGAAGGAAAAATCTCAAGACAAGTGAGTCGTAAAATTTGAAATCTCAAAGCAAGATTTCAACACCTGTTCAAGCAACAGTAAAATATAAAAGATTCAGAGGATTCATTTATGAATATCTAATGCCCCTGTTTGACTGAGTGACCAACTGACCAACCTGTGAATGATATGACCACAGGGCAAAACAGCCAGAGTGTCTCTTGAAGTGTGCAGATCTTCAAGACACACAGAACAGTTAGCATGGGTCACATTCTCAACACACTATACATGAGAAAGACAATTCAAGTAATCCATACAATGCTGTCAAAATGCAATTTGAATATGAAAACAATTCATTTACCAGTTAGATTGATTTCTAATTTTCTAAAGAGCTAAAGACAAATTGAGGACACCATCTGTACAAGCATGACAAGAAACAAAAACTGGAAAACTTCCACAAGAGTGAAAACACATCCCGGGCTTCTAATGTGGATGGAATTTACAAAGTAATTTTAACTGTAACTTCATTAACAAGGAGACTAGTACAAATCCTCATACCTTATGCGAGTCTTTAAGAGCAATGCTGAGACAAGTGTCACATGTTGGACAATGAAAGAAATTCTCTCTGCCATGAACTCTATAAAAAAAATTCAGATGATAATAGCAAAGGCAGTGACTGATATAAGACTGATTAATAAACAGTTTGTTTCTATGTATCCTTCTTTTAAAATCACTGGCACTCATTGCAAAAATGAATCCATGTTAGCAAAATGCTACTGAGGCAACTAGTTACTAAAATCACTGCCAAACCATCCGTAAAATTATTAACTAGTCAAAAAGACATCACGATATATGTAGATATTAAAAAATGCAAACACCGCCAAAAAGTTAGCTGATGCCTGTGTTTTAGAACCTTAACGTGAGAAAGGCCACTTTGAAACTCGATGACTCGATTAACTAACCCACTCTATGCCTAATAACTCACCGGCAAATTCCACACTGGTCACAGTGAAACTGCTTCCTATCCTTATCATCAAAAAGGCGGCAGATGGAACAAAAGTATCTACCAAACTCAACCCCACACAACGAACAATAGCGATTCACCTGCCAACAAATTGAATAAAAGTTTTTGAATTGCAATCATAGGGTATCTACTACAAAGAGACCTAATGTGATCAGTTACTAAGCTGCGGTCCAGTTTTGATGCATTTCATTACAAAATCTAATATATTATCACAAGTTACTAAAACAGTAATAGGGACCCATAGCGACTATTTATTCTCAATGCAGAGGCAGAGCAAGGGTATGCAGCGCCCGGGGGCAAAGTGCACCGTTGGTGCCCCTAACATTGCTGACGAGCAAAAAAAGGTCATCACATGTGTTTCTTCTTCTTTATTGTGAGTTTCACTTACCCAAATACCTGATTTTGGCGCCCCCTCACCTCGGCGCCCGGGGGGGGGGACATATGCCCCCTCACTCCACCTCTGCCTCAATGGGCCCTGGAAATTCCTCATTCCACTACGTGGCCGCCAGTATGCCCCTGGCCGAAGCCATCATTTAACATAAAAGTAGCTTAGAAACTTACAGGCTGACGTGCACCACACAACAGACAGACAATCTCACTGACAGCATGTCGGTTGATCTTGTGGGTTTCACGACTATCATGACAGAACCGACATGGGTAGACTTTGTTGCAGCACGGAGACTGAAACATCCAAATGAAACTTTTCAACAACACAAACCAATGACACTTTCTATCCAGTCAATGATGAAGGAAGAGCAATTCAGCTAGACAAAATGAGAGACATTTCCAATAGGCACTGACTGCAGACATCTGTGTTAATGATGCCAGTAAATCCCATCTATTACCTCTTTATAAGCAAATTAGAAAAACTGCTCTTATAATGATGAGTTGAAATATCTTGGGGTTGTAGTTAGAGCTGGTAGTCATTTCAGGATCTCAATAACAGAGAACAGAATGAAATTCCATAAAAGCTTTAATAAATTGTAAAACCATCTGGAGCAAATCCTCTTCCTCCGAGTTGAAATGCATTGGCTTACTCCAATCGTATTGTTTACCCATTATATTATATGCTACAGAAGTCACTTGTTCGAACAAGAGCACTTTAAATAATTTGGATCATCTAGTACAGCAGGCTGTATGTAAAATCTTTTATTTTTATGATAAAGTAACAATTGATTGTATCTGTGAAATGCTTGGAGTGAATCCAATACATGATATTGTTAAGAATCATCAACGTTCTTTCACACTTCAGTTCTCTAAGAAACCACTTTATTTTGTCAACTGCATATTAACAGAATGTGTGTGTTAGTTAAGAATTATGTTTATGTTTTATCTTATGTTATCTGCACTTGCAAATAAAGATTTACACACACACACACACACACATCAAGGAAATTGCAAGTCAAGTGTTTTCAACAACTTTTCAACTAACGATGAAAAATTTTGCTTTATCAACTGACAAATCTGTGACACAAAGTTCCTTATCTATTGAAAAGTTGTACACGACTTCAAATTGAAAGCACAAAATAACAATAACTGTTAGATTAGCCCTTTAAAACACACAAACAGTTGCTCACCACATACAGACATCTACGCCGGTAATGTCTACAGGCATATTTTTTCTCTTCAAAGGTAGATTCACGGGAGAATGTTGTCTGATGTACAGGTAAGCCACTTGCCAAAGGTAAGCAGGTCCTCTGTGTTGAGTCATTGATGTCAGGCATGTGGTGAGGTAGGTTAAATGATTCTTCACTTGGGGCTGACATTATGTGACTTCACATGAACTGCTTCACTACAAAAGTTTATTTCAATAAGACTTCAGTAAAATTTGCTCTAAATCACAAGATTAGTTTAAAAGAGAACGGCTTGGAATTATAAAACATGTCAAGTTGTCAACTCTGACCCGCCGCCTCATAGATACACTGACCTTTGCCCGCCGACAAACCACCCTGTCTATAGCTATTTCAAGAAAGATTATGCACATAAGAATAAGCAGCTACTGCTGTGTTAAATCACTTGGGGCTGACATTATGCAGGCGCTGTAGAAGTTTATTTTTAAGACTTCAGATTTTATCACAAGATTAGTTTAAAACTTACTGGAATTATAAAACATGTCAAGTTGTCAACTCTTTTCTTATAAACACGGGCCTATTTTATTTCAATGTGTCTTTCTCACATAATAAATTTTAATTTGGTACTGAATCTGTTAAAATGCATCCTTTCTCCTTCAGATTTTCAATGCATTGATCATCTTCAGAGCAGTTTATATGTAAATAATAGCATATGGATGCTGCCACATATATAACCATTCTAACTATAATGAGAGACAATACTGTGTAACCAAAGGAAGCAGACAAAAAAGAAATACTAGCACACCATAGCATAAAGTGACTGATCCACTGATCCCATTAACCCATAATGTCACACTTCCCCCAGAATACTCTAATCTCTGGAATTTATTGTCACACAATGCAATTTCATGTCTTAATATGTAAATACACATGCACATATATTTACACAAGTGATGTATCAAAAATTAAAGGTACAAACAGTGCACATGAAAGAAAAGGCCTTTAACAATCCTCATAATGAAGACAATTACAGTGTATACCAAAATGCCTGAAAAATTACCTGAAGTCATTAATATCAATTGGAAAAAGATGTTGAGTTGGTGGATTTAATATTCAAAACCGTATTTTTCAGAATCATCCTAACTTATATCAATGTACTTTTAGGTAACTATTATAAAACATGCATTTTTGTTTGTGAGACCCACGATCTATGTGAGAACATTCAACTTGGCCCTCAGCCTCAAAAAGATTGTGCACTTCTGGTAAACAGGAATTTAGCACACTTTATTTCACTTGCATCAAAATTTACAAGTATCACTGAAGAAACTGAGTGGGCAGAGTAGTCAATGCAGAGATCCTATTAACTGGCAGAAAAATTGTCATGCTGCTGTTATTCACTAAAAAGCATATATCTCTTGATGCAGACCACACTTTTAATTGCCATGGATTTCAAGCAATCAACTGAATTCCAAGCTAGCCAATAAATACCAGTCTTTATATCAAGATTTATATGCTAACACTAATAAATTTTCACTAATACATGTCCAATAAATAAATTTCACTAATAAATGGCCAAAGAGGCAGAAATAAACAGCTTGTCAACACATAACATTCCCTTCACTTATAAATCATTCATCAACAATAGAAAAACCTTGGTCACAGTCAAGAAAATGTGACCAAACAATACTTTTAATAATTTACTCAGAAAACTGACAACCAGTTATTGCTGCTACATACCAGACTAGAACTCACGTTGCCACATAATAATAATAATTAATCATTCTGATAGTCCAATCTTTGCACTGAATCAAACTAACAGGAATACCTAAACTATACCCTGCTATAGTGCTATACTTGCTGGGCCTATGTGTGTTATAACCCACAGTTGTGAATCTAATGGAATTAGAACAAATGGGTAACAGAGCTGAACACTCCAGAGACCTAGGTATGAGGGCAACACACCCAAGACTTTAGAGTGCAAAAAGATAAAATCATGAGATACTTTCAGAAATAATCAGAACAAGAATTTTTAACCGGTTTAAGTCTGCTATAAGAAGAAACTGTATTTAGTTGGTGCCAAGTATAAAAACTGTTTAATTTACCGGTATGCCATTTGAACATGTGTAAGCCACACATTTATCAATATTTGTAAGAGTAATAGTTGTCAAAGCACCCTTGTTTTGTGCCATTAGCTCATCTATGGCACTATAGTAAATTGTCTGACAATAATAACAATAATAATTTGTAATAGCAAGTAAGTAATGAAACATTGCGAAAATGCAACCTTGGGCACAAGCAATATCCAAAGTGACTGAAAACAAACCATTACGCCTACCAATTACTGGTAATTAGCTCTGAATACAGTCAACAAATCTAAGTGCATGCATTTACCTAAAGTTGAATGTTCCTGCAAATGGTAGGCAGCAAAAATGACTAACTGAAGAACTTCTATAGCATTTTAGAAACAAACTTGACACCAGTGGGTGGTCAGTGGTCATTCCAAAGTAGAATTGTAAATCTGCATACCGGTAGTCATATCAGGTCTTGAAGCCAAAACTGACTGGTTTGTTCTCCTGTACATTTGGCATGACAGTACGGTCTGTTCCATACATAAATTGTGAGAGAACACTACAAACTTTGAAACCCTAACAAGTCAACCTGACAAAGGAATTGTAGGCCTAGCATTTGTCAAAAGCATGCAGAGTTGTTATTTGAAAGAGGAATGTGCCTTTTTATATCAATATGCTCTTGTCTGCTAAGTGATCCAACCACAATGTTGACATCAATGTTGTCAGTATTATGATATTATCCCAATGCATTCTTTCTCTTGGGAGACAATGCTATCTTGAAAATAAGGAAAATCCAATGAATTGTTTTAGCTGGAACGTCTTCGCTTGAAAATCATGGTGATTTGTGTGCATAGTATACAGAATGGTTTGAGTCATTGTCATACCATACTTCATTTACTACATATAACCTCACAGATCTCACTAGCTACATTTATCTTAGGATCTACACTGTAGCAGCACTAATTCTGGAAAAGCCAGTTCAATAGTAAGCAAACCCAAAACAGCTAAGGTACTATGCTATACCTAATCTTTTCTCTAATTATTAAAGTTATAGATATAATACATTATGTGAATGAAAAATTGCAAATCACAGGTTTTCTAAGATAACTGACGAAAACACAAAAACTACTATCAGATTTCAAAAATAAGTCTGGTAAAATTTTGCCCAAGTTTGAATGCTCCCCTGAGTTTCGATTGCAAAATATTGCTGCACTAGACTATCAGATGCAAGTAAGTAAAATCTTGTGGATTTATATAGCACTTTGGAAGTAGTACAGCGATAGCTGCCTATTCTTAGGCACTTACCGGTAGTCTTTCTTAAAATAGCTATGGAAAAGGTGAATGATCAGCCAGGCAATGGTCAATATATCCAAAGGGCAGTGAGGATAGGTTGTTATAGCCATGGAGGGAATGATTTTAGAAAAGAGAACAATTTAAGCTCCCATTTGAAGACATGAGGAGATAATGCAGGAATTATGGGAAATGAGCATTGAGATGTTATTGTTTGAAGGTGTCTAAGGCTGCAGATGAAAGCTGGGATCGAGTTCCAAAGTTCAGGTGTGGTGTATGAAAGGGCAAAGTTACATATTTTCAGGGATGACTGATTCAGTGGATTTGAAACAGTGAGATGAAATGTCTGATAGATAATTGCAGTTGGTTAATATCTACATGAAATGGAACTGCCTTCAGTCATTCACATCTATACAGTGGCATACCTATGGTATGACAGATGCCGCTTACCACTTGAAGGAGGGGCAAAAACAACTCTGTGATATTACTCTACTCAGTATAGGAGAAAAACTGAGAAAACTGACTTTGAGCACATCATAGACCAGTTTGCATCAAAAAAAGCAAGAAAAGTGCATATTTATAGTCTTAATCTTGTATCGATAAATGTCATGGCTCACAATCTGTTAAGGATTGTTTAACCTGCTAATTTAATTTATTGACCTTCCTACCATGGGCACCAAATACCCTGGAAATGCTCCTGCATAAATGCAATCACCAATAATTAATTAATTAGATAGGTTAACAGCTCTAAATGAAGTGGTTAGAAGATACCTAAATGTTTCACAAAGCAAGTTACTTTGTACAAAGTGTCTGATAGCACACTATGTGAGTAAGGTGAAGTTTCACTATTATCCAGACAATTTGAATAGCTCTGTGGATATGAAGAAGGCCAAAGTCAAAGGCACTTTAACAATTTGTCACATGAATGGGATGCAAAATAGGTCATCTTCAAGTTCTGCTGCATTGAACTACAACACATTTAGTTTAATAAATCACACAACTTTATTGCCAGTGTCACTAAATACTCCACTGGCCCCACAGTGTGACAATGAATACTCAATGAGCCATCAAGCAACGCACCAACAGATATAATTATAAGTGCCTGTGTCCTGTAAAAATTCACGAGGCTTTTAAAAACAAAGAATAACCAAAGATGGGCTAACTAAACTGTTAAAACGACCTGAAATGTTTCTAGTGTCACTGCTGTCAACTGCTCTTTTTTAGTCTTTTCATTTGCATTGCAATACTGATTAGTACTAGACTTACTGTGATCACTGAAAAGAATAAAGCAGTGCTGGTGTTAAATTCTTGACTAATGCTCTTGAAACTCACAAGCAGAGGCATCTTAAGTGATAGTTGATATACATACAATGACCCAGCATGAATGACCCTACCTTTGGCTATAGCTACTTCATTTTTGAGATTAAGCGCATAGGAATAAGGAGCCACTTCGGTGCATCTTTTGAAAGCGCTATAGAAGTTAACGAGATTTTACTTACTTACTTTTTACTTACATATCACATTCAAGACATTTCACCCAGAGATGTTTCACCCTCTAGCCTGGATGATTTGTCCTCAAAATATCATAAATCAAGAAGGATGCTATACACATAGTCTAGATCAGTGGTTCTCAACCCTTTTTGCCTTGCGGATCACTTTTGAAGTTCAAAAATTTCTCACGGACCACCTGATAAATTGAGCAGTCATCTGCTCCTAAAAAGCGGTGATGACCATTTGTTCTTTTTGCTTGTCAGACTTTTTCACGTTGAAAATGCACAAAATAGACACAAAATGTGCCGAAAACCTTTTTGTGCTGATGACCTTGTTTTGATGTTTGCACTTTTAAGATTTTTCACATGGAAAATATATAAGTCTAATTTTTATTTACGTTTTTTCAGACTTTGCCGCGGACCACTAGACCCCCTTTTGCAGACCACTTGTGATCCACAGACCATAGGTTGGAAACTGCTGGTCCAGATGTACTAACATCCTTCAGCCAAAATAGTTAGTAAGACCTACTAATATTATTGTATTTATATAGCAATATCACCACAGTATTAAGCCTCTTCATATTATGTGGCAAATTTCAATGTTACAGTAGCAGAGGTGGGAATCGCTCAGACTAGGAATGAAACATCTTGAGGGTGAAAAGTCTTTCTGTGAGATGAATGTAGGTTGACTAAAACCCAATTCATGGGTCTGGAATTGACAATATCAGTCATTTATATCCACTGTCTAAATTACCAGACATAGTCATCATAGTCATTGTCATCATAGCCATCATTGAACTTCTATAGCGCCACTTTAGTAATGTCCTTGTTATCAGTCGATGGTCGTGCCAGTCTGCCAGATTTGAATCATAATCTCACATCATAACATTCTTATTGGAAGTCAGTCCGGTTTTCCGGTCTCTGTTGTGGCAGATAGGCAAGAGAGAACAGACATGTTTTGAGTCTTTATAGAAATGCTGTAAGAGACTCAGTGGAGCAGACCAACGCTGAGAATGAATTCCATAATCTAAGTTCAGGAACTGAAAATGTGCACTTACCAAGAGTGGTGCGAGTGTGCAGTATCTGCAGAGTTAGTGCATCAGCCTGAACAGTGAGCAAGGACAAGATGGCTGAATATCTTGTGGAATGGCTAGTAGGGCGATCGAGGGAAGAGCAGAGTATTGAGATATCTGATTCATTTTACAACAGGTTTTATAAATATCAAAAACAAGTTTTATAATTAAATCGCTGTGTAAGAGAAGCCAATTGAATTCCGGTTGAATAGAGGGCGTACAGGCCCTAGATATGCAAAGACCTAATCGATTTTAAGAAACTCTCCGACAAAATCCACATTTTCCTCTTGTTCCATCTTCATTGCTTTAACCTTTGCAAGAATAACCAACAATATCGTTTCTCAATTTCGATCTACATGGTTGAAATAGAGCACACCCAGCCCCCTTTCATAATACAGACTAACGCCAATGACTGTACTAGAACGAGGGACATCATCTAAATGAAAGTTCTGCCGAATATCTTGTGGAATGGCTAATAGGACCAGGTCCGTCTCATATCTGTGTGAGGACCTGGGCACCTGGCGGCCTTTCGGGGCCTGCGGGGCCCTTGCTGAAGATCAGATGTTGACAAGCAAAAAAGGTAATCTTCAAACATTTTTCAATGTTGACAAGCAAAACAAAAACAAAAAAGTCATCGCATTTTTGCGCAGGGCCCCTAAGATGCGTGGGGCCCCAGGAACTTTGCCCGATTTTTAACACGTAAAGACGGCCCTGATCATTGGTAACATCGGTTAACGTTGGGATCGGCATCCACACCGAAAGTACAGGTCTAGTACAGCGTCCCCAGTCTTGTGGTGCCTTGACGTTTCAAGTCTCCGAAATTATTTAGATTATATATTTTATTATATATTATATATTTACTTGAAAAATTAACGAAAACCTACAAGAAAATATCGAAAATCAAATGGATATGCTCCTCACTATCCAAAGACGACCAAAGCACGGCGTATTGTGGCGAAATCCCCAACCACTCTGGGAGAGTAAATTAGAAATTTGGCCGAAACACTGGGTCCCCACCCGGTCTGGCGTGACCTGGCTTGTGAGAAGACAACATTTGAAGGGTTTTTAGGACTTTATTCGAAAATATCAAACAAAACTTATCAAAGTTCACTTATCAATAAAAGCAGAGGGTCAATGCAACGAAACGTCAAACTAAGAAGCGCAATATCATGAAGAATTCGATGAGTTACAATCATAAATGGTGCGACGAAGACCTATTTTCATGCAACGGAATATTAATCTAAAGAGCACCAGACTGCAAGGAATTGGCGAGTTACAACCGTAAATGGTGCGACGAAGTGAACTAAGAACCGTCAGTTGAACTACTTGTCAAGAACGTCTTATCATCATCTATGGCGAAAGTTAAAAGAACTTAGTATTCTAGTTATGGACGATCGTTTATGAAGCGACGATGCATCTAGGTAATCTTATCTATGACTACAAAGGCGAGATAGCGAGCGCCTAAACCTTTTAATGTCAGACAAAGTTAAACGAATCACAAACATCAATGAGGCGACGAAGCATCTAAACGAGCGTCTCAAGAATGACTTATTATTCACTATGGTTCCCTGACGGGGAATCGAACCCCGGCCGCGGCGGTGAGAGCGCCGAATCCTAACCACTAGACTACCAGGGAACCATACACCAAGCCGATACGCTCTTATACATTATGATTTCAAAACACTTATTTTTGAACAAATATTACCCATCCGCCTATGAAATCCCTGAAATACGATCAGAAATAATTCTGCCCTCAAGCGAAAGTGACTTTGAAGCTTGTGGACCACATATTTCGAGAGCTTTGAACGATTTTTGATCACGGCCATGCGCCGTTTCTATACTCCCTTTTTGTGCGCTATGTACATATTTCTGCACAAAACCAGTCATATAGGACAATGCACGGTTTATTATTATGTAATCGTATATGTAATTAAGATTTTTAGGACGATTATTTAAGAAGTTATGGCCACATTTGCGCCGTCGGTGTTAACGTGGTTTTGCTAAAATCCGATCTCTCGAATTGCGGCTTCTAGGCCACGTTAAGGCTCATGTAAACTATTGGTCGAAAGCCCACGACTCTCTCACTCCGATTTTGTTATATTTAAGATTCATTTCGCATTAATTATTTAGATATTTGTTATTGAAATGTCAATGGACATTTAGCATTATGGCCAATCAGAACGCTCCGTTCCTTGGTCACGTGATCCAAATTTTCAGACCTCGGCTTCCATTGGGCAAGGTCCCATACCTCCGATCACTGTCGCTTTCTCATTGGCTGAGCCTCCCTTCCTCTGCTGCTCTGTCCCAGAGGCTATAAACACGAGAACGCCGCTCAGTTCTTCAGTTCTTTACGGACTCCTGTGAGCCATCGCTTGCAGAGCCGGGCTCGGCTGTACGCTCTCATCAGAGTGTCGGCTGCCGGGCCTAACCGGTTATCGCTTCCATCGGAGCAAAAAGCACTCTCATCAGAGTGTCGGCTGCCGGGCCTTACCGGTTATCGCTTCCATCGGAGCAAAAAGCACTCTCATCAGAGTGTCGGCTGCCGGCCTTACCGGTTATCGCTTCCATCGAGCAAAAAGCACTCTCATCAGAGTGTCGGGCTGCCGGGCCTATCCGGTTATCGCTTCCATCGAGCAAAAGCACTCTCATCAGAGTGTCGGCTGCCGGCCTTACCGGTTTAGAGCACATGCTCGCGGGATCAGCCCTATTTAGGCTTGTTTTGCTAAGTTTAATTTTTATGCCGTGCTGTTGTAATTGTAGACGTTTGTGCTTCAGTTCGAGGACGGTGACCTCTTCTTCTCATGGTTTGTCAGGCAGTTAAGGTTGTTGGTTCTTTTTCACTATTTCAGGCGCTCTTTAAGTCCTATAGTCATGACATATAAGTATTTCGCTGTTTCTTCGTTATAGTGAATAATAAGTCATTCTTGAGACGCCGTTTAGATGCTTCGTCGCCTCATTGATGTTTGTGATTCGCTTAACTTTGTCTGACATTAAAGGTTTAGGCGCCGCTATCTCGCCTTTGTAGTCATAGATAAGATTACCTAGATGCATCGCCGCTTCATAAACGATCGTCCATAACTAGAATACTAAGTTCTTTTAACTTTCGCCATAGATGATGATAAGACGTTCTTGACAAGTAGTTCAACTGACGGTTCTTAGTTCACTTCGTCGCACCATTTACGGTTGTAACTCGCCAATTCCTTGCAGTCTGGTGCTCTTTAGATTAATATTCCGTTGCATGAAAATAGGTCTTCGTCGCACCATTTATGATTGTAACTCATCGAATTCTTCATGATATTGCGCTTCTTAGTTTGACGTTTCGTTGCATTGACCCTCTGCTTTTATTGATAAGTGAACTTTGATAAGTTTTGTTTGATATTTTCGAATAAAGTCCTAAAAACCCTTCAAATGTTGTCTTCTCACAAGCCAGGTCACGCCAGACCGGGTGGGGACCCAGTGTTTCGGCCAAATTTCTAATTAACTCTCCTAGAGTGTTTGGGAATTTCGCCACAGTATGAACGCTCTAAATGAGTCAGTTTCGCCGAACATACACACGAACAAACGAACCTTACAATACAAACGTAATATCCGTTGGTTGAAGTTGGGACCGGCCTAAAAATTTTGAAGACTTGAAACGGCACCACACGAGACTTGAATCGGCACCACAAGGCTGGGGGCGCTGTACTAGACATGTACTTTCGGTGGGGACGCCGGTCACAACGCTTACCGTAACATCATTCAAGAACAATCAACAATCACCAATCGAGCACATTACTGACCATTTTACATTACAAGAAGTCAAAACTACACAACGCATAAACAACCCCCGGTAAGTGTAATACAATCATTATAGGTCTATTAAGTTCAAAAGCGGTAATCAATATCAAACATCATCAAATAGTTCAGCTTCAACGCGTTTGGTCTTCTACGTAACACCTCAGGCTAATGATTAATTCGTTTTTAAAGGCGCCGTATAAAATGAAAGGCGAAGAATGGAGAAAGAAATGAAACCTTCTGATAGCGATTGATCAGCGTGGACGCACATTCAACGTAGAGTCGTAGACGATCCAACGAGCGACGCCAAGATCCAAACTCTGCTTTTGATATTCTATTACCTAGAGTTATTGATATAGCTTCTGCCGACGTCGCTATTAAATATATGACTCGCAATCACAGAATGAGGCATGCGTTACTTTTGTGTGCAACTTGCTATACGTGACTCTGTAGTGCCTACGATAGTACTAGAATCAGCGACTCTTCACGCCAATTTTCGACACTGCTCCAACAACTGATTCGTGCCCGAAACCTTCCGTTTGCATGGAAGGAACATCTGCGACTGCTCCTCGGTAGACTAATTTCGTCCTATTGAAATGAATGAAATCGCTTCCTGCTCTGAATTTAAAGGCACACTTCATTGACTCAGCGCCAGTCTGAAGCCCAAAGGTTTACGTCTTCAGTTTTTCATGGCAACGACTGAATCAGGACGGCTCTAAGTCAGGACCTCAACATTGGCAGATCAGTACACTACATGCTGCCGAACCGCGCAGCCTGATGCGTTAAAACCGTAAGTCTACGCAAATTTAGGTCAAAGCAGGGAGTCTATAAGACTTACTCACTGGCCAAAATGAACGATTTTTGAGCTATGGGCCTAAGCACAGCGACGATGACGAGTGACGTGAATCATCATCTCTATTCTCTGTCAGCTAACTACGGCAATGGCTAGGTAAGGTAGTTTCCAAACTTTATTTCTAGGGGTCATCATGCATAACAACTTAAAGCCATCTAGGCACAGTGGCGGCTCCACAGGGAAGGCGGCCGGGAGGCCCGTGCCCCCTATCAGGCCCTCCGAGAGAAATTCCGGGCCCCTGTGCAGAATGGCCGACGGGCCCTTTTCGTCATAATTTCTTGGCGACCTTTTTTTTTTTTTGCTCGTCAGCCGTTTATTATAAGTGTTAGTGTTGACGACCTTTTTTTTTTGCTTGTCGGCCATTTAGCACTGTGTCCCGGGCCCCCTTGTGCTCGCCGGGCCCCTCTGCTGAACTGAAATTTTAACCATTCTTTAGTGTTATTATTCATTTTATTGTTAATTATACATATTCATCATCGGCCCGGGCCCCCTCCAGACCGCCGGGCCCCTGTGCAGTTGCCCCCCTGCCCCCCCTCTCGGAGGGCCTGCCCCCTATTGAGTGTCTGACCCCCTAGTGGCCCCCTGTTGGGACCCTATACTTAATAGAAGTTGCCACCCTAACGGCCCCCACTTGCCAAATCCTGGAGCCGCCACTGCCTAGGCAATGTGCAGAGGCAGCTAAGAAGGTCAACAAAATTCTAGGTATGATCAAAAGAACGATAGTGAGCAGAGAGAAGGATGTAATAATAAGATTTTACAAGACATTGGTACGCCCACATTTAGAGTGTTGTGTTTAAGCATGGTGTCCATTCCTGAAGAAAGACATAGAGACCTTAGAAAGAGTACAACACTGAGCAACAAAGATCATCAAAGGATCAGTGATGGACAACTAGTTAACTAATTAGTTGCTAACTAAAAGTTTAACTAATTTTTTAAAAGTTATCTTCATAGTTTAATTAAATATAAATAGTTTACTTAAAATGCTAGTTTAGTGAAAAATTTTAGTTAATAACTAGATAGTTTAACTAAAACTTTTTAGTTGGTGTCCCGAATTCTCAATGACAGTCCCTTTTCAATCTATTCTTTTCTGGGTCATTTTTTCCAAACAAACTTGACAAACTTGTCTTCCTGCAGTCTACTGTAGACTAAGACTTAAATATTAAGTAGGCAATAATTATAGTGATTTCAATGGTTCATTGACTGATATGTTCATGTTGCGAGCATCGTCTATGTTTTCATGAACACATACCTGATACCTAGGAAATAGTTGTAAAATTTGTTGCAAAAAGTTTAACCATATTTTTTAGTTTAGTTAACTATTTTAGAAAGTTAGTTTGCAACTAAAAGTTTAACTACTTATTTCTAGTTTAAATTTAGTCATAGTTTAACTAATGTTTTTTAGTTAGTTGCCCATCACTGCAAAGGATATCATAAACTAACGTATGAGGAAAGGCTAAAACACTGTGGACTGACAACCCAAGAAAAAGAGAGAGAGAGAGGGGATTTGACTGAGACATACAAAATACTAACAAACAAAGTGGAAATGCCAAGAGAAAGGTTTTTACAATGAAGCAGTATGATCGAACCAGAGGACACAGCATGAAACTGTTCAAGAAACGGGTTGGGAGACACAAACAGCACTTTTTTAGTGCAAGAATCTTGGACAGATGTAATGTAATGTTACTATGTAATGTGGAATTTGTATAGCGCCTCTTCTATTTCCACTCAGAGGCACTCCTGGCATTGGAGTCGCAGGGTAAAGTAAAATCCACAACTCCAAAAACCAGTGAACACATAGAAGCGCCACCTAGTGAATATCTAGATGGAATGAACTGGATGACAAGTTAGTAATGGCTACAACTGTGAACGATTTCAAAATAAACCTCAAAAGGAGTAGTAGTAGTAGTAGTAGTAGTAGTAGTAGTAGTAGTAGTAGTAGTAGTAGTAGTAGTAGTAGTAGTAGTAGTAGTAGTAGTAGTAGTAGCAGTAGCAGTAGCAGTAGCAGTAGCAGTAGCAGTAGTAGTAGTAGTAGCTGCAGCAGCAGCAGTATGGTGCATTCTAAAATGGACTGGGCCAGTGTTGAAAGGAGGGGCACCAAGATTTGTCAGTGCTTAGGGCATCAGTTGGCCTTAACCCACCCCTTCCATTCCAGAAGCATTATGTAAGGTATTAATAGTTTATTTATGTTATATGTTTTGCTTGATATTTTGTTTTTTGATACATTGGATCTTGTTGAAGTGTAGTCTTTAAAAAGTGATTGTCTTTGTTAAAACAGGCAGAAAGGAAAGAATGGATGAAGCAATTGAATGCAATGGCATTCTACTCAAATCTGTCCTTTCTCTTTAGTCTTCAGAGACAATGTTGACCATACTCCCCATGTAAGATTCTCAGTGCTTTTTATTTAAATTTCCATCAGTCAGGCAAAACTTCTTTAGTGCCATTATAATATTGCATTGAGTATTAGTTGTTGGTAGGTTCAGAGTAAAAGACATACTCATAAATTATGTTTGTGGTAGTTTGTGGTTGAAAATCCATAGGTTAGTCTATGACTATAAGTGACTGGTTTCATCTAAGGAGGGTATGCACTAGAAAAGAAAGGATTTAAAACTGAGATCGGAAAGTGGAGAGACACTCAGCTTGGTGATTGGTGAACTTGTGCTGGCATAGCTCCAGATCCAAGATTCAGCTTCAGAGAAAGAACATTTCCTGATGGTGTTCCTACAGTATGGTAATTAAAGTATCAAAGGATTAGAAGACCTATCAGTAGAGTCCCGGCAATCTTTACAGGCGAGTAAAGAACAGAGATGAGGTGGCTAATTAGCATGAAGTTCCTTATGGAAGAGGAGACAAGTTATGCCGTAATTTTGATTCCCTGTTTGACAGTTAGCTGGTGAAGTGTTTTGAGAAAAGATATGATGTAATTTGTGATTTGGCTCTAGCCAGTGATGCGACGTCTCGAGACACTCTTTCGTCTCGAGACAGTCTCTAGACAGTATTCTCAATGTCTTTGTCTTAATAATAATAATAATAATAATAATAATAATAATAATAATAATAATAATAATAATGTGATTTTAAGTGGTTTAGAGGCTACCAGGTAAGTACCGGTAAGCCTGTGTGAAAACCAGTGTCTCAGTCTTGGCCTTGGTTTTGTCATTACTGTCTTGGTCTAGCGGTTCAAGACCCAGGACAGTGGGTTTTTTCCGCTGTTGGTGATAGTGTTTTCTGTGGTTTATGACTTCCGAATTATGGGACTATAAGCGATTGTCACTGTTGGAGCCCTGCGTGAATACACTGTAGTAATATAATATGTTTGTTTAGATATATCTATGTCCTATGGTATATAATTCCATGATTAAATTGGTGTCGAATCATCCGTCGATTCCTTTTGTCATTAATAATTCGGCCACACAGGGCAAAAATGTCAGATGAACTACTGGAAACACTGATATTTTTTAAATGCAATGCTCATTTGTGACTGGACTTCGATGACTGCATAGAACTGTTTTGTCTGTTTTCTTGATGTTTATGATGTTTAAAATTACTGTATTGGTCTTGATCTTGAGCCCTAGTGTCTTGGTCTTGGTCTTGACACCTGAAGTCTTGGTCTTGAGGGTTAGTGTCTTGGTCTTGGTCTTGACACCTGAAGTCTTGGTCTTGAGGGTTAGTGTTTTGGTCTTGGTCTCCGTCTTGCCCCTTACTGTCTTCATTGCATCCCTGGCTCTAGCTAAAAAATTCTAATTTCTCTGCAGGCAGTTGAGAATCAATTTGGAAATTCCAGTGTATAGTGAATTACCATAGTCCATACAATTATTAAGGTGTTAACCGGTAGAATAATTGCTGTGGGAGAGATGAGGTGTCAGATTCTGCATTTGTCCATAGTCAGGGGCGGTTCCACATTGGGGATGACTGGGGATGCATCCCTCAACCGAGCTTTATTTGCTTGTCAGTGTTTTAGGGTGTTTACCGGGGTATTCCTGTGCAAAACAGAGCTGATGACCTTTTTTGCCTGACAGCCACTAGCGTCGACACGGGGGGGGGGCAAATGGGGCAAGTGCCCCCCAACCTGCCCCAGACCACCTACCTGATTCTCGCAAATCCGGTGAGAAAGTTTTCTGTGAAGGGCGGGCAGGGGTGGGTAAGGAATCTGACACGTTAGCCCCTTTTGCCCCCCCCCCAACCAAAAATTCCTGGCAACGCACTGCAAACAGGCTATCAATTATATAATATTTTTGTGGTCCATAGAACCTGTCATACAAGAAACCAGCTCTCTTAAACCCCTCCTTATCTCTCATTCGATTTTTAGACATTTGACAGGGAACAGATTTCTGAAAGACTTTGTATACTAATGTATAGTGTCGTTTCAAATGGCTCATCATTTTCTGGGACATTTTGAATGCTCTAGAATAAAATTGAGGCAGAATATATTGACAATTCTAGTACGGTTTGACTCAGCTAAGCTGGGGACACACGAAAATGTGGTTTTAATTTGTTTCATCACTCTTCTGAATTTTGCATATCTATAGCCTACTGTAGCACTAATCCTTGCATTGTCTAATGTCAAACAGGGTATCAATTATATAATATTTTTGTGGTCTATAGAACCTGTCATACAAGAAACCAGCTCTCTTAAACCCCTTCTTATTTCTCGTTTGATTTTTTAGACATTTGACAGAGAACAGATTTCTGAAAGACTTTGTATAGTGTCCTTTCAAATGGCTCACCATTTTTCGGGACATTTCGAATGATCTAGAATAAAATTGAGGCAGAATATATTGACAATTCTAGTACGGTTTGACTCTGCTAAGCTGGGGACACACGAAAATGTGGTTTTAATTTGTTTCATCACTCTTCTCGATTTTGCATATCTATAGCCTACTGTAGCACTAATCCTTGCATTGTCCAATGTCAAACAGGCACTAGCGTCGCCACGGGGGCAAATGGGGGCAAGTGCTCCCCCAACCTGCCCCAGACCACCTACCAGATTCGTGCAAATCCTGTGAGAAAGTTTTCTGTGAAGGGGGGGCAGCGGTGGGTAAGGAATCTGACACACTAGCCCCTTTTGCCCCCAACCAAAAATTCCTGGTGACGCCACTGCTGTCAGCCTTTTTCAGTAAGTTTACTTTACATTTGCTGGGCAAAACATTGTTAATGATCTTTTTTGCTTGTCAAACTTTTTCAAGATTTAATTTCATCCTCTTCCCAACCAAGTTCCTAAAATTCATTGCATCCCCACCAACTTCTTAAAAATTCATTGCATCCCCACCAAGAATTCTTGGAACCGCCACTGTCCATAATGTGGTAGTGAGCAGATCGACAAACGGAATCAATGTGCTTCAGGAAAGATAGGCTGCTATCAAAGATTGTACCAAGATTTTGAACAGACTGAATAGCCAGAATCAGTGAATTACCAAGTTGATGACAAGTCAATCTTCTTTAGCTGAGGTGGTGTTCCTATCAACAACAAAAATCAGTTTTGCCAGGACTTGGGAGGAGTTTATTGTCAGTCGTCCTAGTCTGAATTGCCATCAGAGGCACCAGAGGAGGGTTGATGTTGATGGCTGATTGAAGCTTTAAAATATTTGTATGCCATCTGCAGAGAAATAGAGCCAAGAAGAGTATATAGAGTGTGAAGAGAAGAGGTAGCCCAAAGTCAGAGCCATGCACTCAGTGTTTTATACAGGCCTGTTAGGAGGGGAGATTTTCCCCCAAAACCAACATTCCCCCCCAAAAAAAAATCACATCACTTAAACAAATTTTGCATTGAACTGTGAAGAAATTCAAAGGCCAGAGTCTGGATAAAACACTGCCTGCACTACATCATAGACCAGCTGTGAAGATTCAAACAGATGGTTCTTGTCACACGCTGCTTGCATATATGGCTTTGAAGGCATGACTTAAACCAATTCTGTGCAAAGCCAGTTATGCCAAACCAAGTTGGTCAAATGCAGCAAACATGCCAAGATGAATCAGAGAAGCAATTTTGCCCTTATCCATTGCAATCGTGATGCTGTTGCAAACAGCTAGAAGAACTATTTCAGTAGATGGAGATTACAGTAAGCAGACTGAAGGCAGTATAGTTCCATTAAACATGGACTAAGATAACTTCAGCCATCAGATAACAAAAAACATTTTATTTGGTCTTGTGAAGGCTCAATTAAATTTTAAGTTTTAATAATTAAGTCTATGAAAAAAATAAACATAAAAGTAGCTGTGGTAACTTTTGTTTAAGTTAAAACTAAATAATTGAAGAGTGCTTGGTGATTGTCTTTTTTGTACAATGTTTTACGTTGTTTAGTTCCAGTGGTTTGTTAATCATGGACAGAAATTTAATTAGATATCAAAATATAAAAATATTTGCATTCAAGCCAATACAGTTGGATCTCTAGTCAAAAATGTCTGCTTTTGGTATTGGAGCAGCAAAAAAGTTAATGCATTATTAAGGTTAATACAGTTCAGTCTGTATTAATCTTAACCTGTATTTCGCTTTGCAACATGTAATTCGGTGTCATTCAGTACCGAACTGTCTGTAGATCTTCTACAAGGGATTTTATAAGCCCTGTTATGTCAGGAAAAGCTATACAGGAGTCAACGGGTAACTGGAATGCCCTCAAGTAAGACTGAGCCATGTAGCCCGTTGGTTGGGATTGCACTACTGAACCAAGACATCATTAAGGAAATCAAATTTTATTTTATCTTTAGCTTAATTAAGAAGAGTCAATTGAAAATTCAACTCATCTACCTTTAGCTCTGAACTGTATGTTTGTATGTTTGCATTTACAGACAATTATTTATGCAGTACATAAAATTTCTGGTTGAAGTCACATAAATTCAGACAATGCCAGTATATTAATAGCAGAAGGGCAGGATTGGCAAGGTTTTCGGTTTTCAATCTCACGTGAATGGCATTTGTTATTCCATTAAGTTTATTTGACGGCTGTGGCTTATAAAAATTATTTTCACTATTTATTTGTTTTTTTATATGAATGCCATTTTTGACCTGAGAGTATGAGGTCTAGCACAATGCATTCATACAAGAAAGTCCTGACTTATGTTGCTATTTTAGGATGCAGGTGCTGTCTGAATTTGCTTAGTGGGCATTACATGAATTCTGATGAATATGTAAGCAGCATACCTTGGGATTGGTATGGTTCAAGGAATAAGCCTAGAGCTCTATGCTGTGCATAGTTCAGGAAATGTTGCCGTCTTTGATTTTTGGAATATTTTGTTGGACATCATGATTCGTACCACACACGACTTGTTTGACGGAAATGTCTGTGGCAGGATGTGAACAACATTAAAAATTGTAAAATTTGTGATTGCCATTTAGTATTGTCTACATATGATGATCTACTGTACATTAGTGAATTTGAGCACCATCTTAGCAATCCTAGTTTGCAGACACATTTTAAAAAAATAAATATCCTAAATTAAAGAAGTTTGCATCATTAGAGTGTAAAGTTAAGTACAGAATGAATGCATTGTCGTCACGTCAGGATTTGACCAAAAGCATTTGTTGGTAACAAAATAGCCTCATTTTAAGATCTAGGAGGGAATTTGCCTGACAAGTAATTTGTGAATAGGTGGTTCACGCCCTTTCACAAGTCATGGATGTTGTCTGGAGATTGTGCCTGTATTTATGGATGACGGATTTTATTAAGTGTTTGAACAACTGTGTCATTGGGACGGCAGTTTCTGAACATGCTTTTGTAGGCCGCACGATGTGTGTGCACACCACGAGCAAAATGCACAAACACGTCTGAGACACATTTGTGGCTGTCCTTTATTCAAGTTGAACTGTTCTAGTCTAACGGTACTCGTTAAATGCATAGCGCAAAGCGAGTTATGACAGTAACTCTGTTACGTTTCAAAGCCTGTTACGAAGGCTGTGTTTGGTTGACTAGCTGCTAGAAGTTAGATGTGTTTAAATCATGCAATGCTTTGTTAATAGTTTCTAGCTTGTCTGTTCTTGAAACAAGCATTGCACTGCAATAGTTGCTTGACTTCACAACCTTTAGATTGTAGAATTTTTTGGCTTTGAAGAGGTGAATGTATGGCAATCATATATTTATTTATTATTTTTTTTCATTTTTTTATTTTTTATTTTTTATTTATAAATGATAAAAAAATTTATATATGTTGCATATTTGGAAATGTTTGAATACATTCATTATATATATATATATATATATATATATATATATATATATATATATATATATATATATATATATATATATATATATGATTTTAGGTCATGATTGTATAATTTACTAAGTATGACATCATAGTCATGGTGATTTGGTTATTTCATTTCTTCCCTGATAATCACTTTGCAGTTAAGCTTTTGTATTTCGGTTAAACTTTTATCACATGTCCATGAATTAGAAGTGGAAATTATTATAGTATGAAAGGCATCTAATATTTTCTAAGATTGCTTGTAGAAGTGGTTCTAGAAATAACAAAATCAATGGTTCTCACACAGGGCAGTCCCTACTGAACCACTTTAAACCTTGTTATATTATATTATATATTAAAAACTTCATAGAATTTAGTGAATAAGGTTTTACACATATTGATGATTATACTTTGCTGGAATCAGAGGGCTATTATTGATACATCATTTTACTGACCCATCATAATGGGACAATTTTAAAATCTCTGTAGATAGCATAAAGTTTATCATTGTGTGAGAGAATGCCATTTCAATTTCAGTATGGAAACGTTAGATCTTGGATGCTTATATTAAAGCTCATGTAATAATTTAGGGTAATATTCATTACAATGTGAGCTCTATTGAGAATATCTAAGATGAGAGATTTTACATGTGGAGTCTTGTTAGTATTATGAGAGATGAGACCAAATTACAGTACTGTATTGTCATATCCGTAAATGATTAATTGGACATGTGGGTTTGACTGTGTGTCTTGCCATGTGGCATCTTACCCGGTACAAGTTTATTTATGTGCTGCAGAAGCCACAAAACTCTGTAAGGTCACCTCAGCAGGACTTGCCCTGCCATCAGCCATTGCTGCAAAACCAGTTCTGTATAGTGGTAGGAATTTCCGGCTGAAGTGAAAGGCAACAATCCAACCATGACCGCATGGGCTCAGCATACCTTCACAGTTGGCCTGGCCTAGGTGCTTTAGCTCCCCCCATTCGTCCAACAGGTGATAGGCCAATTATCTGGAACAGATATCCTTTTGGTTTTGAATTAAGCATTTCTCTGTTTAGTCTGGGTAAGTAAAATTGTTATTTTTTTCTGTTTTCTTGAAAACTTCAAAGAAATGAATTTTGAAATGCACTCAAAGAATACGACAAAACGACAGAAAAGGCTTCCTTTATAAGTCTCAAGGCATAGGTTTTAGTTTGCTCAGATCTGATGATGAATTCTTTAGGTTGTAGATTGATGACCTATGAACCCAGGATGCCAAGAAAGGCAATCATTGCCTTTTGTTTTGTTGTTTCTAGTTTTACGAGTATTACTTTTTCAATATGTTGTGATTATAGTGTGCTTATAATAGTTGCAATAGGTAGTGATGGCCCAAACCATGAGGGCAACTTTAGGACAATTATAGTTTCTGCTATCACTGCTTTCTGTTTCATTTCATCCCAGATATCTAAAATCCTGGCACTGAAAAATTCCTTTGATTTGCTTCTAGCATTTTCTTGAACATTTTAAATTTATGTCTTCTTGTGCTGCTCTAGTGTGGTAGGCAAAGGAATATTTCTGATTTCTGATCAGAAGAATGTTTATGTCCCAGATCACACACTGCTCTTACCCAGCATTGGGCTTTTGCAGTAACTGGACCCTCACTCTGGAATGCCTTGAACCCATCCATTCCGGAATCACTTCTTACTCCCTCGCTCTGCTCAGTGCGAAAGCTAAAGTCTCACTACTTTACCCTGCGACTCCAATGCCAGGAGCGCCTCTGAGTAGATATAGGAGAGGCGCTATACAAATGCCACATTACATTACATTATGACACATGCATCTACTCTCCCCAGCAATGATTTTGTATGTTCTTTAAAACCTCCTCTCTCTTTTCATTTCCAGTGTCATTAATCCTTAATATTTAAGTCTTTCCAGACAGCGTAAATGACGACATCCATTGACCAACTTTGTTACCCAGCATTGAACTCTTTCCAGAAGCTGTCTTTTCTGAAGGATAAATTCAATGCCTATGCACAATAGTTTACTCAAGGGCAAATTAATGTTTGGACTAATTAATATTTTGTACAGTTTCACGGTTTTCGTTTTTCTTTTTTCTCTGCCCATAATGGCTGCTTTATTCTCAATGGCTGCTTTATTCTCAACATCTTGATATGCCGTTTTTTTTCTTGCCTCTACATTTTATGGCTGGATTCATACTTCTATGAACAATCACTTCCAGTTCTCTTTTTCACTGTTGTGATAATGTGATTAGAACTGTTTCTGCTAAGACTAGACTTAGCATACCTATATGCCTCATCAAAAATCTGTCAATACTAAAGAGCATATGCCAGTCCATTAACTTGAAATAATTTCTTCAGATCATCTGTAATATTGGCTTAGATGTTAACTGAAGATGGCAGAGTGGGTTAGGTAGGTGCTGGAGCAGTAGGCTGAAGTAGCATGTTCAAGCCCTGTTTAGTGCCCCTAGTGGCTGTCACACAGGCAGTAATGCCTCCTAAGCCACTGTAAATCATGCTAAGTTAACTGCTTCCAATTAGGGCTTTTAAACAATCAAGAACTGATATGTTTTAGGTCTTGATCTAAAGGTCATGGTGCAACTGTAGTCATGTGCATTGTATGAAATGTGTTGGCTTTCTGTAGAATTTTAGTTTTGTATAAGTCATCCATGTTAAATGATACTGCTTTTCTGTAGATTTTAGGGGTTTGCTAAGATATTTGTTGCTAAATTTTGACGTTCTGGTGCCAAATTTTAAAATTTGCATGTCTATTTTTATCACATTGAATCATCTATATAAAATTCTAGTCAAAATTTATGTTGGCAACTCTATGTTAACTCTGTTGGCATATGTATTAATTTTGCAATTTATTTTAAGATTATCGTGGCTGGATTTATTGGAAGTTGTTTTTATTTATATATTCATACTATCAGGTGCATGCCAAAATTATCTTGCAGGGATGCCTTAAGACTTCTAATACATATCGGGTCTCCTACACTCCTACAGAGACTAGAGACTGTGTCCAAAATACATGGCGGGGGGGGGGTAAAGTCATTTGTTTTAATAGAAGTCAGAGGGCATGTATTAGAAGTCAAATATGGTGTCCTGTTTTTAATTCCAAACAAGTATAAACACAAACATATAGTGAAAATTTGATCATATAGATTAGGGGCTGTCCATTAATTATGTCAACAATTTTTGGACAATTTTTGACCCCCTCCCCTCCTTGTCAACAACTGTCAACTTTCAGTTACCCCCTATAATTAGGTCAAAAACTTTTGGCCTCCCTCAAGATCAATGACAGGTCCCAATAACAAGGTTATTATTTTTGCAGTGATGACCATTTTTCCCTGTTTTGCTCATCGAGTGTAAAAATGACCTTTTGATGACCTTTTTTGCCATGCTTTTTTCCACTGTAATAAGTAGTATTCCATGAAATTTCCTACTTTTTGATTATTTGTAAAAATTGAAATTGTTGACGTCAACTTCTCTTGACTCCCTCCTCCAGTGGCGGCTCCTCTGTCAACAACTGTCAAACTTTTTAGTGGCCCCTCCAGTTGGGACCCTAAATTGTTACACATAACAACCAATGGTTGGGACAGTTGCCCCCCAACCATACCACAGCAAAAGGTTGAGTTTTATCAACAACTTCAAGCTTTTTGGTTAAATTGTTGACAAACGTTGAGTTTTATTGATATTTGTTGACATAGTTATGTCCATTGAAATGTTGACATATTATATTTATATATATACATATATATTGAAATATATATATATATATACTGATACGCATAATATATTTTACTTTGCCAGAATAGATCTTGGAAGAGAAGCAGAAGTTTTCTAATTTATGTTAGTCCTTGATTAATAGATCAACTTTCAAGCCCAGGCACTACCATTTATGGCAGAGTCAACATGTAAAGCTACAATTTTTAGTTGCCTGAAGCAATGCATTTGTTGAAAATGGTAGTTCACTGTCAGAATCTTAAGTGTGCATAAATATTCACATTGTGACGTCAAAATTTTCAAAAAACAGAAATGAATTGCCCGGTAGCCTGGTTGTCATTGCCTATTGTACTATTTTTATTATGCATTATTACCCGGTCGACTAAACTGAGTAAAGGTTATTACATCAACACAAGGTATATGAATCTTATAAGTGACGGTTTCCTGTATATGATATATGATGGTGATGATATTAATTATGACTTAATTATCAGCAATATGGTAAATTGTAGGTATCTTTTTCTATTTATATCGGGCAGTTAGCTGTTAGCTGGTAAATAGTTGGCTTTGAACTGCATGCATGTTCTATAGTTGATAGCTGGTTGGCAGTGCATGTCACTGTATTAGTTCATCTCTTTGTGTGGTTAAAATAAATTTTAAGTACCGGTAACTCAGTTGTTTGATGTGCTTTATCTTTGGATAGATTATAATCCTTTTCCTTCCTCTAGTTGCTCATTCTGTGGTTTTCACATATTATTATTATTATTATTATTATTATTATTATTATTATTATTATTATTATTATTATTATTATTATTATTATTATTATTATTATTATTATTATTATTATTATTATTATTATTATTATTATTATTATTATTATTATTATTATTACTACTACTATCATCATCATCATCATCATTATCATTATCACCACTATTATTATTATTATTATTATTATTATTATTATTATTATTACTACTACTACTACTACTACTACTACTACTACTACTACTACTACTACTACTACTACTACTATTATTCTCAACAGGTTGCCATAGACTGTTCATAGACACAATTTTGACTCACATTTGGTCACGTTTCTTATTTAAAATTTATTAGTTGTGAAATTACACAAAGCATTTTTAAGCCATGCCAGCAGTCATGTTGAAGTTATTAAGAAGCTTTTGTGACTCAGGTCACATAATGCTGTTGAGCTGTAGTGGGAAAGGGGAGGTAAATTCCTCACTGCTGCTTACTGACTTGTCCACTCCTTATATATCAAGGGGCGAGAGGGGTCTGAGAAAGTGGCAATATTTACACACACCCCTGCTCTGACTTAAAATCCACCCTGAGGATACATTTTTTTGGATCCACTTGGTCTTGACTTTGACCCATATTTAAACCAAAAGTGCTATTTAGATTCACTGGACAACAAATTTCTACAAATGTCTTGTTAATTCGACAACAAAAAATTGCTTCATAAATTTTAAGATCTATCGCAGCTGGGTCAAGTGCTTTCAACTTTATCTTAAGAATGATTTCTGAAAAAACTTCCAAGATTTGTGATTTTTTGTGATTTTTGTCAATGCAGAAGTGTCTGTGTCTGTCTGCAGTGGCGTCGCTAGGGTTTGTGTTACCCAGTGCAGTAAAATCATGGTGTCTCCCATTTAGACTTGGGACCTCTTCTAAATCATCCATATTGTTTTCCTTCTCAAATGCCATGATAAGCAAAAAAAAAAAAAAAAGAAAAAAAGGTCATCCTTGTTTGGGTGTCACTCCCTAGATGGTGTCACCCGGTGCGGTCCGCACCCCCGCACCCCCCTCTTGATGCCACTGGTCTGTGTAAATTATTGCATGGCTGAAGGACTGCAGTACTACAGAAGTGCTGTATTCAATGCCTAACAACAGTCTTCTTCTTTATGTGTGATCCTCTATCAGAAGGTTGACAGTAATTTTCCTCCAATTCTTTCCATCATTTGCTGCTCTTTTTAGGACTCTATAGTTCTTTGTGTTTGTCCAGTCATGATGTCGTCCATCCAGCTTTTTCTTGGCCATCTTCTTCCCCTTGTTCCTTCTATTCTACCTTCCATTATTATCAGTGGTAGGTCTATGGTGAACCTCTTATGATGTCACCAGCGTTGGACATTTTTTTTTCTTTGTACAGTGGATCCCACTTAATCGCATACCGCTTAATTGCATAATCCACATAATCGCATAACAACATAAAAACCTGAACCAGCTTTTGTGTGTACAATTAATTATCAGACATCCCGGCTATTCGCATAGCCCAGTTAATCGCATAAGCAAGGCTTGCACGGCACCTATGCAATTAAGCGGGTTTCACTGTATTAGCCTATTTTCCGTTTCAATGTTGCTGTTGTTTTGCTTCTTTCTAGGACTCTGTCGTTTGTTTTCTTGTCCATCCAGCTGATTCTCAAGATCTTTCTGTAACACCATAGCTCAAAGGCTATGTATGATCTTTTTCATAATCTTACTGTTCATTGTCCAGGTTTTGCATCCATAAGTCAGCACTAGGATAATGTAGCATTGAATGAGCCTCTTCTTGCACACTATTGTTGAGATATCTTCTCTTGAGCTCTTTCATCTTCGAAAAGGCTTCCTCGGCCATGCCTATTCTCATTCCGATCTCCTTCTCATTTCGACCATCGTCTGTGATGTAACTCCCAGTATTATTATTATTATTATTATTATTATTATTATTATTATTATTATTATTATCCAGGACAATTCATATAGTGCTGTACATATGGTTTAAAATCCAAAATCAAAAGCGCTTTGACAACGCTGACATGTCAATGAAGGTCAGAAGGTGGCGATGTTAAAATCCACTGTGATGATGGAAAGAACTTTACTGCCGTGAAGAAGTCTGGTGCAGAGTCCCTTATGAGGGGTCCTTCAGACAGAATACCAGAATACCTTCCTTTCTGAAGAAAGATTCAAGCTGCTTGTGGCACTTTGGATATCCCATGAAGTCTGAAATATTTTAAATGCCCAGCCTTTCTGACTGGTCTTTTATATAATATGCTATTGACTGTAAGCTTACTTAGCAGACTCCAGGCAATAGTACTGCTTTGCATCAGAAAATGATGCAATAAATTCTGGATGATGTGTATATGATGGTATTATTCTATGTAGTAGTAGTAGTAGTAGACTTCTTTAGCGCCACTATATTAGTACATCAGCACCAATCGATGGTCACTTCAGTAAATAATCGTAGTCGTGATCTTAGTCGTGATCTTGTCCGTGTAATCCAGAGGTCGGTCCAGATTCCAGGCTATGTGATGCAATGTTACTTCTTTTAGGGCTTATTTAGCATCTTGCTACAGTCATACTGAATAAATTTACTCGGTGAAACATAGGAGATATATGAAATATCTTCAAAACGAGAGCCAATAAAAGTTTTTCATGATCATATTTGTGTTCAGGACCCCGAACTACTACAGATTATGTCCTTTTTAAGCCGGTAACATTCTGACCAGTGTTATTTCTATTGGCCTAGGAATACTTTGACAACATAACGAGAAACAGCAGACACCATAGAAAGATCTGTGACAGGACAGGACTAGTAGACCGTACAAGAAGACATGACACACCAAAAATATCTTGGTTAGATAACTTCATTATGCGGAGCGGCCTTTCTGGATAGGACATTTCGGCACCCAGTTCAGAACAGAACACAATGGAGGTCACTTGCATGGGTCCGTCTGCACAGTCAACCGTCATAACGACTGGGTTATGATGTGACATAATGAAAACTTTGCAAAGCCAGACATGGGCCATATAGCGATCGATGAGTGTGTGATGAGTGTGTGTGACGTGATGTGACATGAGGAATTAATTTATCATTTGTTTTGGATCCTTGCATACTTGCATATGATAGTAGGAATCTTGCAATAAAGTTTCTAGTCATGTACATGATCCCTAAATGCTTAATAAACATTGAAAATTGGCATTCAAATAATATATATATATATATATATATATATATATATATATATATATATATATATATATATATAGACTTTGGTTTTAATGTTGATTATATTGGCATTTAGCTAATCCTTCCCATTCATTTTGCTTGAACAGTGCAGTAGCAGCTGGCAGATGTGAGGTATTCTGCTCAGTGTTGTGCGCATCAATAATAGCAAAGCCTACATTACACTGCTGTATGTCTGCTTACTTTACTTAATCTTGTTTAACCGGCAGATTTCAGTGTCTGTTTACGGACTTACTCACACTTGCATTCAAATATCCATGGCATTGAAATCTACTTCATATTGTGACGGCGTTCCTTTTCTGATAATAACCATCGACACGTGACCTACTAATAAATTTTGGACTGAAAATTATTTTTAAAGATTGAAGTTCATAATGTTGTTGCTATAAACCATTCATTCTTGCTTTCAAAAAAGCAAATCACGTGTTTGAATGAAGTTTTTAAATTATTTTAGAAATTGAAAATATCCTATCAGGTACCACCAGCCTGGCTGCAAGTGGTCTCTTCCACACACACACACACACACACACACACACACACAAACACACACACACACAGCACGTTTTTGGGATATTTTTATGCATATAGGCTGCAGTGTTTGTAATTGTTGACTTTGGAACATTGGGGCATGATTGGATTACCGGTATGGTTTGTGTATTGTATTGTTACTGAATGAGTACTGAAACAGGGTAGGGTCAATTGCCCTCTTAAAGATTAAGGCGTGGGAATGCTGCTTTGTCCACATATCTGAGGCGCTGGCATGCTACACGAAAGTCCGTGGGCAGTTCATCTCCATTGTTTGAGTTTATAACTTGTTGAATATTTCTGCGACACGACTACTTGCTCCCACATGCAATTTTAGCTTCTAATTTTATCCCATTCTCAGAAATTGTGTATGCATCTTGTTGCCTTTGTGTTACTGTGCACTGCATTAATTGTTTTCTTCAGGTCTTGCAGCTCCCTTAGTAGTTCAACTTTTTTGCTGACAAGTGCAGAGAAGAAGTTGAAAATTTTGGGAAGCAGCAAAATTTGGACTGTTGGACAGGGGAATCTTTCTTGTGGCATGTGGTTGTGTTTTTGCTGAAGAGCCTCTCACAAGGATAGAAAGTTGGAAAGATATTTCTCTCTCTTTCGACAAATGATTGCAAAAGCCATTTTTGCAGGTTGGTTTGGCTTTGTCATATCATGGTTCATTAATCGAAAAATGACCTATAAAATGTTGCACATGCTGAGGAAATGCAAAATTTTTTTATGGCTGGTCAATTACTGAATTTTGTTATTTATCAACTAAATGACCTTAGGGGAATTGATCCTTCAAATCTTTTACCAAAAATGTGATTAATGATTTACAGATCTGTGTTCTCAAAGGTTATTAGGGTCATGCATAGATGTTGCAAACTTTTTTAGTTTTTTTCTTCCAAAAATTGCGTGTTTTTTCTTTACGTTTTAAAAACTTTATTGTGTTTTTCAACGGCTTTTGCAATATGGTACAAGTTGCAGTTAGAGTACTAGCGCAGGTAAGTAAGTAAGTAAGTAAACGTTCAGATTATTGTGGTGACTCGTCCACAGGTGAACACATTACAGGTGACGTCTGCTTCAGACTGCAAGAGGAATTGGTCAACTTTTGACTTCATCCACATGAAGAAGCGAAACCAGATGCAGAACAAGAGAGTGCGAGTTGTAGTGTTTGTAGATGCTAATCTTCGCCTAAAAGAAAAGCAGAACAATATAAACTATTTAGAGAAAACCATAGAGTGGCCAGACCAGTCAGATGGTGATTAAGAACCCTAAGAACATTTTAAAAGAATTTCCAATTTTATCAGGCATTCTTGCCTTAATGCATGATTAAACTTTTGACTTTTTATGTCTTTTAAACTTGTAGGCCTAAGTCTACTTCTACTGTATATAGGCCTAAATTTAGCATTTTCTGTGTTACTAATGAATGTTTCTTGTTGTCTTGCTTTTCTTTGCATGAAAACTAATTATGCCAACACTGTAAAAATTAACAATTTAATTTTTGTGTTGCCTAAAAAGTAAATGAACGTTTTTCTCAAGGTTTTTAAATTTTTTTATATTTTAAGAAACAAACGCGTTTTCCGTGTTTTTAAATATTTCTGTTTATATGTTTGCAACACCTATGGGGTCATGTATGCCTCAAAAACATTGCCTCAAACCAAGAGTCTCCAAATTTAACAGTCTCTGGTTTTATGAATGTTAAGTGCTGCCAGTTTTCACTTTGGTGACAATGACTTTCCAAAATTCATAATGATTTTGATTGGATACTGAAATTTTAAAGTGACAATGTATAAATTATCTGGTTTCATTTCATAAACTTATATTCACTTAGAGTAATTGTTTTATAGGCTTGACAGTGTGACAAAAGCTGCATGAACACAGTATGACCACATCTGTATGAGCCATGATCTGTTCCATTTTTGCCATTTGCCCTACATGGGTACGAGGTTACACCTGTGGTTGGAAGTCATCTCATGTCTGGTCTAAAATGATCGTTGGTTTGATTCTATTACTGATGTTACAACAGTCCCACGAACAACAATCAAGAACTGGTTCAACAGGTAAGATTTATTTTGGTATCTTTTGATGTGGCATTGGTTGAATTTGGTTGAGATGGATACAAACATTCCAGACTATCAGTCATTTCAAGTGTTTTTTTAAAGCTGGATTTTAACTATACCAATGGGCACTGACCATATACCAATGACTCAGAATGGAAGAAATAAGAAACCCAAAACGAATTTTCAACTACAAACTAGAGAGGAAAAGATATAAAGGAAGATCAAAAAGACAGATTGGAAGGGGATGACCTGGCAGGACTGAATCTCAGTGGAAAAACTGCAAAGAACAGAATGAACTTTGCAAAGAACAGAGAACTTTGGAAAGATTTCATGGAGAAGTTGATAGCTGGACACAACTGGAAGACAAAGACCAGGTCTGACCAGATGAACATTGTAGAAATATGGAGAATTTGAAATGTCCACCCGTCTCAACCAATTTAAACACAAACATGTCAGCCTACTTACTCTTCAGACCACATCGTCCCTATATTGGAGTTGTAAAAAATGTGGCTATGCTACATTGTTAAAATTTGAAACTCATTTGTGACCATTTGTAATGCAGCAGTATGTATTTCTTGTTAATGCATTGTTACTGTATGATCTGTTTATTTCTGGAATGTTTGGTAATGTAAAGAAGTGGGGAGGCATTTATATAGCACCTTTTCTGGACAAACACAAAGGAATGCTCTCACTGAGATCACCTTGACTGGGAAGAAGGTAGGTTTTGAAACATTTGAGAAAGTGTCACTGAGTTCGTGGTTTCAGACATACTCAAACTCGAGTCATGTGCATTACAGACAATTGGACCAATTGTTATGAAGCATAGTTGCTGGAATAGTTGAACGCTTGCTCATGCAATATGGAGATGGCCTTACGTGGTGGAATATAGATGGTGTTGACCAGAGATAAAGTTGGGGAATGGAATAACTCAGCAATATAAGATGGAGATCCCACTTTCATGCAGAGTGAGTCGACCAATTTATCCACGTCTAAGTGATGAACTTCTTGCTTGGCTGCCAATCACCACAACTCGATCCTGGGATGGTTGGTCACCCATCCAAGCAACGTCGAGCCATTCTCGATGTTGCTTAACTTACTTGTTCTTACAAGAACTAGTCACACAATAACAAGTAGGCTGATTCATGCTGTTTCGTGCTAAGATTATTGTCAATATTAATACATCAACAGTCACAAATGGTACTAGCATATGTTACACATTGATCAAGCAAGGTTTGAACCCACTATGTACTTACATTGTACATTGTAGCAACAGTATTCAAGCTACTTGACCATAGTCAGTTATTGATAATGAACGCTTTGACTTCTTTTTTAGGTGCAACTGGGTCATTTGGAGCAACAGGATTTACAGGACCAGCAGGCGATACCGGACAGATAGGACCTGCAGGACCTGGTGGTTCCATGGGCCCACCTGGGCCCTTAGGTTCACCTGGCCCTCAGGGGTCTAGTGGAGCCCCAGGTTAGTGTTGCATTTTCAGATTTGATCGAATGATCTGCATATACAGTAATTATTTTGAACTTTCAGTGCATCTATTTTGATGGATATAAAGTTGGCATATATTATGTGATAGAAATTCTATTATTAATGACATCACTCTGCAAGTTAGTGAAGTGGGCCCCAAATATATTAGAAAGTGATTTTTTTGTTTTGATGAAATTCATTAGTTTTGTCAAATGATAATTTAAATGACCTGCTTGAAGGCTACTGCACAACTTTTACCTAATGAAAATATAAAATATTTAGGCAGCCATTTTTATTTCCTTTAGCTAATTTGTTGTTTAATCCAGAAACATGTTTAAATTTGAAGTGTGAAGAGGCATCTTTAGATTGAAAAAGTTAAATTTGAACTTGAGATGTTGTATACAGTCGTCATCATCATCATTAACCGTGGGCTCATCGCCCGTTGGCATATAATGCCATCTCCACAGTTTTCTGCCATTCTTTTCTGTCTGTTGCTCTGTGACTAAGATCCTGTAAACTGCTTCCACACCATTCTTCAATGTCATCACACCATTCCTTGTGTGGTCTCCCTCTCTTATTGGCACCCTCCATTATTCCAAACAATAGAGCCTTGATCTTTCTGTCCTCTTTCATTCTGCATATGTGTCCAAAAAGATGGAGTTTCCTTTGTTTTACTCTTTCCAGCATGGTTTGTTTGGTCTGAATTCTTCTGTATAATTCTTCATTTGTGATTTTTCAACCCATCCGATTCATAATATTTTTCTATAACATTTTCTTTCAAAGGTATACAGTATATAGTATACAGTATTGTACAATATTGTATACTGTAGTGGAACTTATTTGATGTCCTTCAATTTTGGTGAGAGCTGTTAATTTCTAGCATTAGCTCTTGGTTTAAGAGGACTTTATGTGAAAAAGTAGACATGTAGTATAATATAAAGGAAAGTTTAGAATTGTGATTCTTGAAACATTCAAGATGCCTAAATAATATCTAAAGTTAAGGTTGATAAATTTAATAATTGAAATTATTGGATTTTATAATAGGAAGGGCTTTATTATGAGACATTATGTTTGATATCTGTTTAGGGCCAATTGGGCCAAATGGCTATCCTGGTCCATATGGCCCTCTGGGTCCAAGTGGTCCTCCAGGACCTGTAGGATCAACAGGATCAAAGGGCAGTCAAGGGCCACCAGGAGCTAACCCTGGACCTCCAGGTCCTTCAGGGTCGCCAGGACCCATTGGACAGCCTGGATCTCCAGGACCCTCGGGAGATCCAGGATTCCCAGGACCTCCAGGACAAGTTGGTCCACAAGGATCACCAGGATCATTAGGACCAAACGGACAACCAGGATCTCTTGGCTCTTCAGGCCCAATTGGTTCTCCAGGGCCAGCTGGACCACCTGGACCACTAGGATATCAAGGACCTCCTGGAACACCAGGTAAATCAATTTTAGGAATAGCTAGATATTGTATAGTGATGGCTTGTACAGTTGTATAAATTTGTTATTTATTATGTGACTTGGTTGAAGTTAAATATTTACAGTGAGCAAGTTAAAATAAATGGCAGATATTAGCCATTAGAGCAGTGCTCCCCAACCTTTTCTAGCCAGAAATCAAATAGTAAACAGCACACCGGTCATAAAATGCACTGTAAATTTACATTGATTAATATACTATTAACAGTTATTTATTGAAATCCTAGTGGAGTGCCGTCATCAAGCAGGTGAAGTGAGGTGATTTTGTATAGAAATTAATATATCCATGTGATTTCATGTTTTATTTTACTTAAGGGTTATCCTATTTTAGTTTTTAATTAACTTTAATGCAAATTTTATTTTGCTATTTACTGACATTTAATCATGGCACACTTCGACCGCGGCCACAGCACAGTTGTGTACCGCAGCACATAGGTTGGGGAGCACTGCATTAGAGAGACATTTTATTAATGGTTTCATTAAGAACTTTAATTCTCTGTTTGTTATGAAAATATGAGTTCTGAAAATTCATTCATTATTGTTTTTGAGTTTGCAAAAAAGGTTGAATTCCTAAATACCAGTATTGTTTTGTAGGTGCATTAGGAGATACTGGACCGCCTGGATCTCCTGGTTCTCTAGGTCCTGTTGGTCCATCAGGACAGCAAGGACCACAAGGAATAGGTGGACTTCCGGGTCCTCTTGGTCCTCCTGGTCAACCTGGTTTTGCTGGACCACCAGGACCAGTTGGCCCTCAAGGAAATACAGGGCCCCTGGATCAAATAGTGGACCTCCAGGTCCATCTGGGCCATCAGGATTTCCTGGCCCATCTGGTCCATCAGGGCCAGTAGGAGACAAAGGACCATCTGGATTCCAAGGGCCATCTGGACCTCCTGGACCTACTGGACCGCCTGGACCACTTGGATCTGCAGGTTGCTTAATTTTTGATCAAATGTGATTTTGTTTAAAGTTTATTTTATAGTTGCACAGAATTTTTTAAAAATTTAGTTATCTGTTTTTTCAATTCTTTAAGGCTTTGGAGATGTCAATACTAAGAAACATCATGTGCAGTGAATGACAGCATTATATGAAATGGATGTTGCTTAAATATCCTGATCAGTTTGCTATTACTATAATCACTTTGTTTGATTAATAGAAAATAATTTTATGAAATCATGTTGTTCTTGTAGTCATTTGCTAAATGAGCTGTTCATTATGCAGACTGCATTTCAAAGCATTATAAACTAGCAATTTGCTGAAATTTATGATAATTGATAAGGAATTTATTAGAAATATATGGAAGTGCTTTTGCTGGCTTTTGCATTGCAATGTAATGTTTTCAGTGTTATATCCAAACCAGTTTAGGGGCTTTTGCATATTATGCTCAATTTCAGTCATGCAGTACAATACAATACATTATAATGCAAGATCACTTTATTAAATCCACCTTGGCAAAACATAAGGCCAAAACATAATACATAATAATAGGTAATAATACATAATACATACCTTATGTATCAAATACAAATTGAAAATTATTGGAAATTAAAATTATTTTTTTCTTGTTTTATACTGATTATTTTATGGGTGACATTGCAGGTCCAAATGGACAAGGTGGTCTTCCTGGACCTCCAGGAGATATTGGGCCAACGGGACTCTTGGGATCTCCTGGGTCTCCTGGTCGATCAGGTGTGCCAGGATCTAGTCCAGTTGGTCCGTCTGGACCTCTAGGACCTTCTGGTTTGCCAGGCTCACCTGGACCACCTGGTATTCCTGGACAGCCCGGTGCTCAAGGAAACAATGGAGTTCAAGGTGCCACTGGTGGGACTGGTGCATCAGGCCCATCCGGTTTTCCAGGACCCACAGGTCCTGCAGGCTTTCCAGGTCCACTTGGTCCACCAGGAGGTCAAGGCCAACAAGGGGCATCTGGACCATCGGGTAATTATTAATTGGTAATGCACTTGATTGGTAGCGCGATCTTTGTTATTTGGAGATATGTATCAGCTGCTGATCTTCTTTCATGTCCTTCTAAGTTTGGCTCTTAACTTTAACCCCTTAACTGGGCAACTATTTGTAACTCAATGTAAAATGGACGAGCGTTACTCGGGGCACCCAGTTAAGGGGTTAAAGAGTTAAATTCTCTGTCAGAGATCTTTCTTTTCGTTGATCGTTTCAGGTTCTGAGACATTCATGCATTAGTGACATGACTATGACTATTTGGTTCTGTGATAAGACACAGAAAGGAAACAGTTTGAATCTTAATCTGCTGTAATCACTGCTAATTTTAGGAAAGTTAGCTGCTACTTTTCATTGTCGATCTTTTTGATTTCTGACTAATGACTCACCAACGTCACAGTTTTTTTTCACCTTCAAGTGTGTTTCAAGTGTGGTCTGCTTCTTTTGCACCATAGGACCGTCTGGCCCGGCTGGAGCTATAGGGCCATCAGGACCAAGTGGATCTCCAGGCTTCATTGGACCTCCTGGGCCGTCTGGATTTACTGGTCCACCTGGAGACGTAGGGCCTTCAGGTGCAATAGGTCCTTCAGGTCCTGTTGGACCTCCTGGATCTCCTGGTCAACAAGGTCCTTCAGGCTTAACTGGTGGCACTGGAGGCTCAGGTCCACAAGGACCTACAGGTTCTCCAGGACAGCCTGGCTCTCCAGGTTCAGCAGGGCCATCTGGACCAACTGGGCCATCTGGTGATCAAGGTGATAAAGGACAAATTGGTCAACCTGGTCAGCCTGGAGGAACTGGTCCTTCAGGTCCTACAGGTCCATCTGGTCCTCCGGGTCCACAGGGATCATCAGGATTTTCCGGCCCTCCCGGTGGTACTGGTCCACAAGGACAACCAGGCGGTTCCGGCGCTCAGGGTCCAATAGGTCCTCAGGGACCATCTGGGGCTCCGGGTGGAACAGGTCCTGCTGGTAATCGAGGCCCTCCGGGATCAAATCCAGGACCCCCAGGGCCATCAGGTCCTTCGGGAGACAAAGGATCTCCAGGTCCTTTGGGTCTTCCTGGTCCTACAGGACCAACAGGTAACTCAAGTTCCATTTACTTTCCAATAATTTCTTTAAGACTATATTGAAGACATTCTGTGGCTCTGGATGGCAAATGTTGGCTCGCTCAGAATAAGTTGCTGCTGCTGTAGTGCTTGTTTTTATAATTGTTGCCTTAGTTTAGGTTCTTGAAATAATGAATTTATTAACACAGTGTATTTTAAAGTAAAAATGCAAATTTTCAAATGTCCACTGGAGAACAGTTTAAGCTTTAAAGTATGCATGATGATAGAACACATAAATGAGCATATAATCTAGAATGGTTTGGAAATCTCTGCAAAATTATTTGTATGTCGTAACATTTGAATGAATTAAACTGAATTAACTGTAATTTCTTTAGTAGTTTTAATGGTAATTCAGTTTGACTCTGCACTCGTTTGCTTTCTTTACAGCTGTAATGAATATAGAACTGTTGAGTCATGGCAGTTATTCTTTTTTTCAAATAATGAGCAGTGTTCAGTTGAATATTTACTTTGATGAGTGAAGAGTACTTAGTCAGGATTCAGGACAATGTGCACAAAAACAAAATATTTAGATCATTGGTTCTCGAACTTTTTAGGATTTCTTGTGTGCTGGTCCCTTAGAAATTTTTGGGATGACTCATGGACCTTATAAAATTTGAATCTTAAATTAGCTGTAATTAGCACATAGGCTACTTGTTTTGTCAATCAATTATTTAATCAGATAATTGCAAATCTTAGTCATCAAATTTAGATTCAAATGGAACCAGCACTCTTATAGCCATCAGTATGTTTTGTGTTCCGAGGTGTTGGTGAGACATCTTGGGAAAGCAATCCCGTTACAGTCCCTTCAAATGGAATCATTCTCCCCTGGACATAATCCCCCGGACATTATCCCCCCGGACATTATCCCCCCGGCTAAGAAGTAATAGTTCTTAATTTTAAAAGGTACTTATCGGTTACCTGATGCCATGGCTGCCGTCAGTATCATTTAGGGTTAGTGTTTAGTGTCTGGGTTATGGTGTGGGCAATGATTATAGTCAAAGTCCATAGAGTAAACAAAGGGGGATTATGTCCGGCTGTGTCATTTCAAAGGGTGTACCGGGGGATAATGTCCGGGAGGGATTATGTCCAGGGAGAGAATGTCCTACAATCGGGACCGCGGACCCCAGTTTTTGAGAACCACTGGTTTAGATTGATAGATTTTGAAGCCTAAAATAATAAGTTTTGCTTCTAGTGACTCTTGGTCCATTAATATTAGGCCCTCAAAGATCTAAAGTCACTGTCTATAGGAAAATTTAGAAGATTTTCAGACTCATTAATTTTTAAATCACCATTCCTACTTAGCCTTAAATTTCAGAAGGCATTTACTATTTTTTTGTATTTGATTCATTTTTGGGAAAATAATATTGGTCATTTTTTATATTCTTCAGAACAGCATTCTATACTGCTGTGGTTATTAAAGAACTTTTTTAAATATGAAAATTGATTGATTGATTTGCTACAAGTATAGTAACTGTATTTTTACTATGAAGGATCACCAGGACAACAAGGACCTCAGGGACCGACTGGATCATCTGGATTTAGTGGATCACCAGGTTCTAAAGGTCCTACTGGTGGTCCTGGACCTTTGGGGCCACCTGGCCCTCAGGGTGCATCCGGTCCTTCTGGACCATCAGGCCCACAAGGGCCTTCAGGGCCTGCTGGTCCATCAGGTCCAGTTGGTCCTTCTGGTGATGCTGGTGCAACTGGATTCAGTGGACCTACAGGGCCTCCTGGTCAGATTGGACCTCCAGGAGACAAAGGGCCTCAAGGTTTTCAAGGAGGTTCTGGTTCTGCAGGTGCAACTGGATCAACTGGTCCTACTGGACCTGTTGGTCCCCCTGGACCAGCAGGTCCATCTGGTAATGCCGGTTCTCCTGGTCCTAAAGGTCCATTGGGCCCTCCGGGTAGTGCTCAAGGGCCTCCGGGACCTTCAGGTAATGGAAATGGAATGTTATTGCTACCATGTATTGCTATAATTAATATATTTGTGATGTGCCAATATTAAATCATTAATATCCTTAGTTAATATATTCTAAAATGAAGTTAAATTAATTATCTCTAAAATATAACTATTTTAATGTTAGAATTACTCAGAATTTTTTAAAAGTTGAATCATTTGTGGTACCTGACCCAGTGTTTGTTTTGCACAGAGCATTACATTACATTAAATTTGGCTGTTTATTGTTTACAAAACATTTTCTAGTAAATGAAAAATCATTTTTGTCCATCAACGGTTTGGTTAAGTTGAATTTCATAATTGTATTAACTTTTCTTCATTTCAAGATTTACTAATTTTTCCTTTCATTTACCGGTATATCAAGTTCTTCAATGCATTTTACACTCTTTACATATAAAAATTCTTGAAAATCGATTCTATGTTTTTTGCTATATAATCACTGTTTTGTTGATAAACAGATTATCTTGCCACTGTTGTCCATGCTTGATTTCCAATACCATGGAAACAGTGAGCATACAAGAATCACGTGCTGAACTAGAATTATGTTTGATCTATTTTAATAAGATTTCTCAGTCAAATGTATAAAATGCCAAATGATAATTTCAGGGTTTCCGGGACCATCTGGCTCACCTGGTGATAAAGGAAATCAAGGTCCGCAGGGAGCCAGTGGTTCCTCTGGAGCTCCTGGTCAGCAAGGTCCATTGGGACCCAATGGCCAACCTGGTCCCCAAGGGCCAACTGGACCTCAAGGGCCACCTGGTAACAATGGTGCCAGCGGTCCTGTTGGCCAATCTGGAGATCTTGGACCAGCTGGTGGTGTGGGACCTATTGGGCCAGCCGGCCCAAGTGGAGATCCCGGTGATCAGGGACCCTCTGGCCGACCTGGTGCACCCGGACAGCAGGGTCAGCCTGGTTCTCTTGGACCAAGTGGACCATTGGGTAATCAAGGAGCACCTGGTGCATCTGGTGGGAAAGGTAAATGTTCACCATTTCTTTTATATTGTAATTTTTTAGTATTTATTGATTTGAAAAAAATGTCAGTTTTTGACTGCATGGTGATTGTACAATTTTAAGATTATCCTACAGATTATATTCCACTCTAGAATTTTACAATGTCGTGAATAGCCGTAGCAATTGCATTCTATTGTACTTTCAAATGGGTTCCATTATTTTTATATTGATATTCAAAACATCTTGGCTGGCATTTAACCTTTGCAGCCTGTAGAAGTGTAGAGCTATTTGCAATAGGCATGGCTGCTTTTATACAAAGCGGTAAAACTGTAATGACAGTTTTCATATCTTGTATTTTCATGAAGTTTTTAATTTCAATGCCTATTTGATCTAATTATATTCTGTTCTGTTCTCCTGGATAATATGTGTAGCACTATAGCATAGCTAAAGCCAAAGTCAAGAGCGTTTTACAAAGGAAATATTTTATATATTACCAGGGTACTCCTTTTTATATAATGTACTAAGTTTGAATATTTATAAAATTTAGGTCCAGCTGGACCTTCGGGCGCTGCAGGAGCGCCAGGAGTGCCTGGACCTAAAGGACCACCAGGTCCTCAAGGTTCAGTAGGTCCTTATGGATACACAGGCAGCACTGGAGCAACTGGTAGCTCTGGGCCAACCGGTGCTGTAGGAGCTGCTGGTGTCAATGGATTGCCAGGACCATCAGGACCTCAAGGCCCAACTGGAGATAAGGGTCCTGCTGGGAATTTGGGTCCCCAAGGTGCAACTGGACAAGTTGGGCCTCAGGGACAGCAAGGTTCTCAAGGACCTTCTGGCCCAGCCGGACCAAATGGCCAGCAAGGGTCTTCTGGACCTCCAGGTTCTCAGGGGCCACAAGGTGAGCCATTTCTACATACATGCCTATATACATAGACAGCATAGACAGTAGATTATGGCCATAACTATTTGTGGAAATATTGACTTTTGCCATGCTATTTGCACATAAGTGCATTTTATTTGCTGCTTTGGAAGGATTATTTCTTGAATTATTGGCATATTTATGGTTGGACATTGAAATACGCTCTTAAACAAAGCTCAAAGAGCTGATTTCATGGCATTCAGGCGATCATTATATTCATCATCCCAATACTTGAATTTATACTGATTTAAGTTTCCTTATTTATTTTATTCTCTCAAAGTGATTTTTTATTCTGCAAATAAACTTTTAATATATTGAATTCTTTAGCTTCAGGACTTTCATTCATCACAATATTTATATTTATTATCTTTATATGTATATTAGTTAGTTAGTTAGTTAGTTAGTTAGTTAGTATGGGCTAACATCTATTGTTATGAGGCAAGGGTCAAGAGTGCTTTACATGGTAAACGAGAGTCTGAACAAGTAGATGAATTGCTCTTCATCTGTTAACAAGAGAGGTGTTTATTTGACCATAGATGAAGGTGCGATTTATTTTTAAAAATTAGGTTTGAAAATGTTGGAAACAAATTGAGCCTCTTTTAAATTTGCATAGTGCTGATCAGTTATAGATGAATCTAGTATATTTACAGCCATAGACTAACATAAAGCAAAATTTAACAGAGGTCTACGGTATGTAAAATAAACAATAGCCATAGTATGATATACGTTAAACTCACTTACTTTACATAAAGTCAATGCTTAACCACGCATGATGAAAGATCTACTGTATTGACCAAATATACTTACTATGATGACCATGAACTTCAAACTGACCTGATTTCTATTATATTATATATTACCAGAAGGTTTCTTATAGAAGTTTTTAAGATAACGCCTTGCCATTGCTCTAACTAGGCATATGTTTTAGAAGTTATATATGAGCCTGTGCTGTTGCTTGTTGCTTTAGGTCCTCAGGGTCCATCTGGAAATCCTGGAAACATTGGACCACCAGGACAACCTGGTTCTCCAGGTCAGCAAGGTGATGCTGGACCTTCAGGATCACCCGGCGACAAAGGAGATCCAGGGTCAAAAGGAGCTGCAGGATTCCCAGGACCAGCTGGTCCTCCTGGACCTGTTGGGTCAAGTGGAAATCAAGGAGATATTGGTGTATCTGGTAGTCCAGGCCAGCCAGGTATGCACTTATTATGGGAATTTATTATGAGCATGTGTCTACGTCTGTATGTGTGTGAATAAATGACCAAAACGTCATAATTTTCTGTTGTGTTATAGGTTTTTAATTTTAATAATAACTTCACTTTAGTATTACTCTTGAGAGAGAGAGAGAGAGAGAGAGAGAGAGAGAGAGAGAGAGAGAGAGAGAGAGAGAGAGAGAGAGAGAGAGAGATTGGAGAGACTGAGAACTGGCAAGCTTAAATAAACCTGCTTTGGAATCAAGTTAATGCTTCAAAAGTTGTCTGATAACAGAACCTTCATTATAGTTAGCAATTATTTTATTTTTCTTTGTGGATTTCAGATTTAAACTCAGTTTTGGGTTCGAGAACTGGAATTTGTAGATTTTTTTAAAGAATATTTGTTGATTTATGAATGTATTTTAAAAGACACACTGGTCCAAAAATTATTTTACTTTTATTTTTGTTTCAGGTTCTCAGGGTGCAACTGGTCAGCCAGGCTTTCAAGGAGATCCTGGACCTCCTGGAAACATTGGACAGCAAGGACCTTCTGGTCAACAAGGTGATAGGGGTCCTCCTGGTTTTCAAGGTGGTCAAGGATTTACAGGAGCTTCTGGATTACCAGGAGGCACTGGAAACACCGGACCAACCGGTTCAGTTGGTCAGCCTGGGCCCAATGGGCAGCAAGGCGCTCCTGGACCAGCTGGACCATTAGGACCACCTGGATCTTCGGGACCTAAAGGAGACCAGGGACAACAAGGGCCCCCTGGTTTTTCCGGTCCTTCGGGACCTGCTGGCCCTCAGGGTGATGTTGGTTCACCAGGAAATCCTGGTCCACAGGGCTCTCGTGGACAGCCGGGTGGCACAGGAGCTGTCGGACCTTCTGGGATTCCTGGAGATGCTGGATTTCCAGGATCAAATGGGCCTTCTGGTTTGCAGGGTTCTTCAGGGCAACCAGGTGTTCCTGGAGATAAAGGTCTTCCTGGTCCACCAGGTTCAGCTGGTCCTCCAGGGCCACCTAGTTTGGTGAAAAGGGAGAAGCTGGACCTGCAGGGCCGTCTGGCCCATCAGGACCTGCAGGTCCTCAAGGCCCACAAGGTTTCCCTGGGCCACCTGGAAGTCCTGGCCTAGGAGGGGCAGCTGGTGGTACAGGTAAAGAATAGGCCATATTTAGACATGCTTTGTATTTTGCATGTTTGATTTTTTAAAACACTGACTAAATCGTGCCAGACAAAATAGCGCCGACAAAATTGTGCCAACAAAATAGCATCGGACTAAGAACTGATGGAGAACTCAACGTGAACTTTAACAGGTTTTTTCAACTGATAGACTACCACATCAAATTAAGTAGTATTGTTGTGTATTATTCTGTTCAAACTCATTGTTTTCTACTAGAATAGAACTGCTAATACATTTGACAGGCCGACATGTTTAAAGGTGATACTGAATATCTGTGACATTTCATAGCCAAGTATTACCTTTACTTTATTTACTAATGTGGATTTTTTCACATTGCGCGATTACGTTGGGATTTGTGGAGCTTTTTTGTCGGCGCTGTTTCTGGGCCCGATTTTGTCGGCGCTATTTTGTCTTGTGCTATTTTGACTGGACACCTTAAATATTAACTATGCAATGCTTTTGTGTGATTTTACTTTGGTGAAAATTGGTGAACGTATTGCAATGATGATGATTGATGATGATGATGATGATGATGATGATGATGATGATGATGATGATGATGATGGTGGTGGTGGTGGTGGTGGTGGTGATGATGATGATGATGATGATGATAATGATAATCACTGGGTTTTGAAGTTGTTTAGTAGGATCTCTCCTGTGTTAGAAACCACTGACACTTTTGCAACCCTCTTTTCCACCATCCTTCTGTCTGTCACGTCTGCTATACCTGTTGCCTTTGAGTCTACATCCGCAAAAATGAAACCCAATTGCAGCATACAATGCCAAAACAGTTTCTATATTAAATTTCAGTTCTTCATAATTCTATGCTATGATCTCTATGTATAAATTAATCTAGCAGGGCCCATCTATAAATGCCTACTGCAACATCCCATTGTACTTATATTCCTTCATGGCTATGCATAATTACACCTAAACATCTGTCTCCACTTGTACATTTTGAAGTCTCCATATAATTCATATTTATGATCGTCTTCCTGTCTTCCAATGTGCATTGTAATTCTTTTGTCTGACTTGGTTTTCAAATGGGGTTTCTTATGCTAAATCATTTATTGATAATTGTAAATTTAACAATTGTAAAATTTATGGTTGTGGTTCATAAGTAAGCCTAACTGTTATGTGGATTTTGATGATCGGCCATATTTCGAATCACCAGCTGAATCTTGAGATAAGATAAATAATAATAATAAATAATAATAATAATAATAATAATAATAATAATAATAATAATAATAATAATAATAATAATAATAATAATAATAATAATTTAATAATGGTTTATAATAGGCAAATAATAATTGTGATTTTGTGTGAAAAACCAGTCATTCAGTCATTCACATTTTCAATGATTCATAATAGGTATGTTGGAATTGTTGATACTAATGTATGTAGTCTTGAACTCGAAAGCACGATATTAGTTAGAATTGTGATGAGTTTTAAGATTTTATCCACAATATCCTGAACTTTTGACATTGATGTTTAACTTGTGAATTAAATTTTGTTAGGTCCAACTGGAGCTACTGGGCCAGCAGGGTCAACAGGACTTCCTGGTCTTACAGGTCAACCAGGCCAACCAGGACCAAGTGGACCAATTGGACCAAGTGGACCAGTTGGAAGCAATGGTCAGGATGGTCAGCCTGGTCAGCCAGGGCAACAGGGCCCAGCAGGATCGCCTGGAATTCAAGGACCAAGTGGTGATAAAGGAAGTCCAGGGAACCCGGGATCTTCAGGATCTCCAGGCTCGACAGGTGATAAAGGTCCAACTGGACCTCCAGGCCCTTCAGGTGATATTGGATCACCTGGTAATCCTGGCAGTCCAGGAGCTCCTGGACCTAGTGGTCAGATTGGACCTTCTGGTCAACCTGGTACTCAAGGTAATATTGAAAGTCTTTTTTGCTTGCTTATAGCAATTTGTAATAAATTTGACAGACAGGTTGCTATTTAAAGCATATACAATATATTGAATATCATTGATTTGTGTCATATTTATGCACAAAGGTGGAACTGGTGGAACTGGTGCCACAGGACCTGCTGGACCGCAGGGTCCTTCCGGGAATCCTGGAAATCCAGGTGATGCAGGCAGTCAAGGGCCACAGGGACCAAAGGGCGATCGTGGACCTACAGGCCCATCTGGAATTCAGGGACCACAGGGGCAAATCGGCCCATCAGGTGACATTGGTCCAGCTGGATCACCTGGTGACAGAGGTGCACCAGGTCCTACAGGTGAGATGAAAGCATTTTGTGCTGCATAACAGAAAAGCACTTTTAATAATCCAATGCCAACAGTAAATGATGTCCCAGTATTGATAGTTATTCTTAATCTTTACTCTCAGCATTATGCATAGTTGTGGGTTGTCAATTTAAAGGCCATATTTGTTTACTGCACTGGAATTTAGCAAATTCTACGGTGTCACAAACAAATAAGCACACATATTCTGCCTTCTGACCCTGACAAAAATTAAGTACTACATATAACAATGGGTATTGTGCCCATGGAGAAGAATGATGATGATGATGATGATGATGATGATGATGATGATGATGATGATGATGATGATGATGATGATGATGATGATGACCACGAAGAAGACAATGACGACAACGATGATTACAGATGTAATAATAATTATTCTTATTATTACTGTTGGATGTTTTGTAAATCTTTGAATATATGAGAGTACTAATGGTTTGGTGTCTCTAGGACCTTCTGGGCCATCAGGTCCTTTGGGTCAGCCTGGACCAACTGGACCTGTTGGTCCGGCCGGAGATATTGGTCCGCCTGGTAATTCTGGAACACCAGGGGTTGCAGGAAATCCTGGGCAACCTGGTCTGCAGGTGAATGGAGCAACAGGAGCCACTGGCGTTGTTGGACCAACTGGTTCTACAGGACCCTCAGGGGCACCTGGTGCTGTTGGACCTGTGGGTCCATCTGGCCTTTCTGGTCTTCCAGGACCAACAGGAGCAACTGGAGACTCTGGACCACTCGGTCAGTTTGGACCTGTGGGACCCCCAGGAGTGGCTGGTTCATCAGGACAGCCTGGCCAACCAGGTTCGGAGGAGTTACAGTTTGTTCATACTGTAGAACTTTGTTGGATAGAACTAACTTGTTGCTGTGATTAGGATGATTATATGAATTGATACATATTTAAAGGGATTTATAATGGCAAATGTAGTAGCCTGTTTCTAGGACATGTCATTGTTTTGGAATTGATTACAAGAGCCCTCTGTCCTATTTTTATGAACAATTCTCATTGCTTTCCAGTTTCTTTAATTTTCAATTATTTCATGATTTTGCCTCTTTCTACAGAAGAATACCTGTTCTTCTGTTGCTACAGGTTTTCAGGGACCTTCCGGGCAACCTGGGCCTCCAGGTGACCGAGGTAACCCTGGAAATGCAGGGCCGCCAGGAGATCGGGGACTGACTGGACCAAATGGACCAGCAGGAGACAGAGGAACTGCTGGACCTGTTGGTGGTGTGGGCCCCATTGGGCCTTCTGGGCCAGTTGGATTGCCAGGTGACACAGGTCCACAAGGTGCAATTGGATCATCTGGGGCCCCAGGTATAGTTAACTAATTTAACTAACTGACTAATATTTAATAATTTATTAATTGAACTAACTAACTAACTAATTTAACTAGTTAACTAATTTAATTGACAGTTGTTGCCAATGTGCATTGCAGTATCAAAATGTCATATGGTGTAAAATTAATTATCTGTGTACGGGTAGTAAATCCGTTTTATGCCCACTTTCAGTTTAATGTAGCATGCTTCCGTAATCTCAGTTCATTTTTTGGAGATTTTATGGATTATTGGTGTTTTAAGGTAGAGTTCCTGGAAAGTGTTGCCTTTTTCATAGGTTGGAGGATCATTGCTATCATTATTTGGTTGTAATTGGGTATAAGTAAACAGTGTATTTAGTATCTCTGACATTTCCTTAAAATATGCCTGTGCTTATATAATTAAATTATGTGTTTGCAATTGAATATAACCTTCTGTAAAAACTGATTGTGGTATTGGCAATAAGATGTCATTAAACATGTATTTAATAATTCATGATCGTTTTCCCAGCATTATGGTTTCATTATGTGAAAAGGTAATAGTTACACAGCTTGCATTTTTGTCATTTCGTTTTGTAGTTTTTCTGTAAAGTTCTTTAGAACTTTGTAAATTTTTGCGATATTTAAGGTTTCCAAGGTCCACCTGGACCAAGTGGCCCTGCTGGTGATCTAGGCCAGCCAGGTGATAGTGGATCTAGTGGATCAGCAGGAGATAAGGGAGTACCTGGTGCTCCAGGAAATCCAGGATCCCCTGGAATTTCGGGTTCTCCTGGTCCGGCTGGAGTTCAGGGTATGTTTCTATTGTTTAGCTACAGAATAGGACAGATTTTGTGACAAACTGCAATACTCTGTATTGATGCATCACAGTATTTTGATGTATACTAATCAGTAGCTGTGTCTGTGTCACAATTGTACACATCCACAACATTTCTGTGTCAAATATACAATGCCACTGGCATTAAAGTTAAATGTCATTACAAAGAACATGCTTCGACATATGCTGCTGGAGGGCCATGACAGCATAGGCTCATTGCAGTGGACTTGATTATAATGGAATTAGGAAAAAATTAACAAAATATGTTTAATGACACATAAACCGGGTTCCTGGTTATCCATGTTAACTATGTGTAGGAGAAACCTGTTACTGTCCGTGTGTTATGATGGGTTCTGACTTCTGTAAATGTTGCTTTGTAAAACTGCATTGCACTGGAAACGACAGCAGTATTCCTGTAGTCTGTGCTCTTATTAGTGCCAGACCCTTTACTGTAGGATGCATGGAACCCAACGTCTCGAACTCATGCTCTACTAAGCTTTTTAAAGCATGAACTGCAAACTTAAATCTTAGCACCATTTATGAACATATTATTAATTAATTAATTAATCAATTAATCAACTGATTGATTCATTAATCAGTCAGTTAGTTAGTCAATCAATCAATCAATCAATCAATGAAAAATCTCTTTATTTGAACTTATTTTTATGATGTATTATGCTTTAGTTTAGCATACCAAATCATCTCCTATTATTGTGTGTTGTTTATTTGTTATTTTATTCATCTGTTATGTACAGTCTCTTACCAACAAGGAAGCTTAGCACCACTAGTCAGGGTGGTGTTTGAGAGTTAGAGCAGGGGGAGAGAATCAGAACAGTGGGGTAAAGAATCAGAGTAGTGGGGGAGGAGAATTTTATTGTTTCATTATGCTAAATAAGTCAGTTATGGTAAAAAGTTTATGGCTGCATAAAACTTCCCTGCCTTGCTATGAATAGAGTGGACCAGTGGGGCAGGGGAGCCAGTAATCAGTTGACCATTAATGTACCCCTCCCCTTAAAATACCACACTGCCTCTATCATAGACTATTCAGTCTAACTTTTATTTTATTCTAATTTTCTGTGTTAATTAGTTATCTTTTAACACAGATGTCAATTACAAGTGTTTTTGTACTGGAGGTTGCTTAGTTGCTTAACTTAGTTAAGCTGATTAATTTGAAAGTTTTCTCACACTTATCTTGGGTTTTTTTCAGGACCAACTGGTGCAATCGGAGCAACTGGTCCAAAGGGATCTCCAGGATTTGCTGGCACACCTGGTAATGATGGATCACCTGGGAGCCTTGGACCTCAAGGACAGCCAGGTGGACAGGGACCACGGGGAAATCCAGGTCCTCTTGGACCACAAGGTGACAAAGGACAGCCTGGAGTTGCTGGATCTTCTGGTATGTGATTATGATTATTATTATTATTATTATTATTATTATTATTATTATTATTATTATTATTATTATTATTATTATTATTATTATTATTATTATTATTAATTATTAAACTTGACTAATTTCTTAAGCACAGTAACATAGCTAGGTGGCTAAAGTCAAAGGCACTGTACAGGGAACAAAATGTTAAACAAATGCATCTTGAGATGTTGTGATGTTTCTTATAATTGTAGTGGTAAATACCATGCAAACTTTATGGGCCTGAAGCTATTTACATGGTTGGGGTTTTTTAAATTATTTAACAGTTAGTCACAAATTATTAGTGTACTGTATTAGTGTATTTGGTATTAGTGTATTTGCACAAAATTTATATAATTAGTAATTATTCATTATGTACTGATACATTTTATGAAATCTATTGGCATAGACTAGAGAGGTAACAGATTTCTGGTAAATTGACAGGTCAGCCAGGACAACCAGGACCGAGTGGCCAACCTGGTGATCAGGGTGCTCAGGGACCAGTTGGCCCATCGGGTGATAGAGGACCCGCAGGGTTTCCAGGTCCATCAGGAGACAGAGGGCAACCAGGACCTTCGGGCAACGTCGGACCCACTGGACCAGTTGGACCAAATGGATTTCAAGGACAGCCTGGTCAGCAAGGAGCAACTGGTGGAACAGGTTTGCCAGGCGATATTGGGTCACCTGGATCCCCCGGGTCTCCCGGTGATAGAGGAGCACCAGGCCCTGCTGGGGATGCTGGCTCTACAGGCTCCAACGGACAGCCTGGACCTCAAGGACCACAAGGTAATAAAGGATTTCCTGGACCACAGGGACCTTCAGGGGTCCCTGGCACAGTCGGTCCTTCTGGACCGGTAGGACTTAAAGGAGACCCTGGACAGCAGGGAGATCCTGGGAGAGCAGGTCAACCTGGAAGTCAAGGTCTTCCTGGTGACAGAGGCTCTCCTGGATTGCAGGGTTCTCAAGGACCAGCTGGAGCAACTGGCTTCTCTGGGCTTCCTGGCGCTACCGGATTGCCAGGTAAAAGGCAGAATATGTATCAGTTTCAAAGTTGAAGCAAAACATACTATTGCAATATTTTGATTCACTGCGTCTGAACAAATCTGATTTTTTCTTGATGGAATGAATTGTATTTTATTCAAGTCTATTTAATAACTTGTCTTGCTTTTTTTAGATCAGCATCTGACAGTGATGATGTTGATTCAAAATAAGGCTATTAAACTGTTGTTTATATTATCTGTTTATATGTGTATGAACAGGAAATGATGTTTAAGACAGTATCATAATCTGATACATAAAGAAATGGAAGAGAAAATATAAAGTTTTGCTTTATATTTATCAGATCATGATATTTTCTTAAGCGTCTTTTCCTTTAAGATTTAAAATTTAGGGTGTAAAGGTTTGGAGAGATTTGTAAAAAATTGGCAGAGTGCCTTGGATAGCATATAATACTAGGACCAAAAGTTTTGTGCTTTGTGATGAAGGTTTGCCTGGCAGTGTTGGACCTGTTGGAAGTCAAGGTTCTGCAGGTGCGATAGGATCAACAGGTGATAAAGGATCTCCAGGAGCTCCAGGAAATCCAGGTGCTCTTATTACTTAGTTTGGCTTTTAATAAAGTTACTGTTGAACACAAATGTATTGTGGCTTTGTGGTCGATCATGAAATTCTATGTAGTATTAATAGCAAAACCTCGTCTTTTTCAGGTGACATTAACATCTTGATACAATAATTGTGCAGTTTTCTTGTACCATAAAATCTTCTTGCATATAGACACAGCTGTACTGATGATCATTTCACCAGCAATGAAGTTTTGCCATGTTTGTTTTATATAATGGCTAATTTATTTATTTTTAATTTTGACAATAAACCTAGCTTTTTAAAGGCTATCAGTGCTAAAAGAAATTGCAGAAATTGCAGAAACCTGCTTTATATTATCTTTCAAATAGCACCATTGGTTGAATCATTGCATTTCATTTGTAATTTGTGGATCAATTGATTCACTACTCATTTCTTAGGAAATTATCTTAGTAGCTGTATTTACCATGAAATGCATCCTTCTGACTAGTGATACAGGTTTAGTGCGGGGATTTTTCAGGAAATGTGTGAGACCCAGAGGTCCTAAAATTGTGGGGGAAAAGTGCAGAAAATTCCCAATCTACTAAAACTCCCATATCTGCTGAAATTGCAGGCTAGTGTGGCCATATGTGGAAAAGTTGCAGTCGTTTCAATAGTGAACTCTACATTTTCCCATAAGAAAATGGCTGACGAGTGAAAAATCATCCAAGCCGGTGATGGTTCCCTAAAAAGGCATATCTATGTAAATATGAACAAAATAGCAAAAAGTGTGAAATATATGATGAAAATGGCAAAAGGTGCAGATAAAATTTCTGCATATATATGTGAAAATTGCAGTGTGAAAAAACTGGGAAAAGTGTGGCGAAATAAAAAATTTGCTAAATATGCGATCGCATACAGTATGTGATTGCAATTTTGCATTAAACTGGTATGACTATCTGACTCAGAGCTTATGTGCTTTTCAGTTTATTCATGGTCTCATAAATAACCATACTGATGAATCTGAAAAAATCAATTGATGCCTTTCTGCATTAGAACGGTGCAAGAGAAGTGCATCATATACTGTACTAACAGTCTAACAATGATGATGATGTTAATGAAAATGACAATTATTATTATTGTTATATACAGAAAATGATAATTGACAGAAGTTTGTGACATTAAATTGAACAGGTGATAAAGGTCAACAGGGTGCTAGTGGATCACCTGGACTCCCAGGCCAAGACGGATTTCCTGGCCCAGCTGGAGCAACTGGTGCCCCAGGTGACAAAGGCAGCACTGGCCAGCCAGGATTTTCAGGCCAGAATGGTCAACCTGGACCTGCAGGTTCTCCTGGGGACAGAGGTCTTCAAGGACCATCAGGAAACCCCGGTGACACTGGTCTGCCAGGGCCATCTGGTCCTGCAGGTTCACAGGGGGATGTTGGAGCAACAGGTCCATTAGGTCCTCCTGGACCTATTGGACCTAAAGGTCCCAGTGGAAATCAAGGTGCTCCTGGAACTCAAGGTGCTACCGGAACAAATGGTCAACCGGGTCAACCAGGAGACGTTGGTCCTGTTGGTCCATCTGGAAATCCTGGTGCTGTTGGTGATCCTGGATCTACAGGCCCTGCAGGTGACAGAGGTGACCCGGGTTCACAGGGATCACCTGGAACTCCAGGTGAGATCTCATTTTCAATAGGTAGTAATAGCCATCTTCATCTTCATCATCATCTTCTTCATTATAATTGTAATCAATATTCTTTGGCCCAGTCTTCTATACCTGTACTCTCTCTTTTTTGTGACTTAGCAACTGAATTCGCATATTGTCATACCATTCTTAGTGTGGTCTTCCTTTCTTTTTTCTTGGAATTATTGGATTGTCTCAGTCTATCCAATCTGTGATATTTTCCTTTTGCATTTGCTTCCAAAGACAATTATTCTTTTAAGTCTTTTGCAATGGTCCATGCTTAGCATAATTTTCAAGAAATTTCAATATCTATTTCTCTCCTTTTGTCTTATTTGGCAAAAATATGAATAATTCTGCCAAATATATTTGTCATATTTTCATTCAAATTGAATCAGAGCATTTGTTTTGCCATTTATTCAGAACTCAGAAGATTCTTTTCAACTAACGGTCGCCAGATGGCCTAATGCATTTTAAAAATATTACTGGTACATGCTATGATTAGGGTTGCATCATGTTACAAAACCACTGAAGTGGGCCGCAGTTTCAAAATGTTTGGGAAACCCTGGAACAGATAATATAAAAGCAGATGTACTGATCAGACAGTTAAATCTCTTTGTATGTCATTTGTAGGAAATCAAGGCAATCCTGGTTCTCAGGGTCTGCCTGGAGATCGAGGATCACCTGGAGCAACGGGTTCTCCAGGATTTCAGGGGGATCCTGGTGCTGTTGGTCAGCCGGGTCCACAAGGATTGATTGGCGATGTGGGTCAACCAGGTCCGGCGGGGAACCCTGGTCAAATTGGAGGCACTGGACCAAAGGGACTGACTGGTGCTCCAGGGCCGAAAGGACCAAGTGGTAACCAGGGAACGCCAGGATCAGCAGGTATCATAATTCAGATTGATGCATATTCTTTCTAAATTCTGCATAATTCAAGTAAATTATTTAAATTAATTATTTTCATGATTAACCAAGTTATAAGAAGCATTTGTTAACCCCTCAGTAGCATCAATATACTTGTACTGTTGATTTCCTCTGACTGTTGTTATGCAATAATTTTATTGTGTTAACCCCTTAACTGGGTGCCCCGAGTAACGCTCGTCCATTTTACATTGAGTTAAAAATAGTTCCCCAGTTAAGGGGTTAAAGCTATTATCAGTATCATATTTTTAACTACAGTATGTTAGTCTATGTATACCAGCATGGTGCAATTTGTGACCTTACCCACCGCTGCTTCCCTTCACAGAAAACTTTCTCACTGGATTTGTGCGAATCTGGTAGGTGGTCTGGGGCAGGTTATGGGAGCACTTGCCTCCATTTGCCCCCCCCCTCGTGGCGACGCTAGTGCCTGTTTGACATAGGACAATGCAAGGATTATTGCTACAGTAGGCTATAGATATGCAAAATTTAGAAGAGTGATGAAACAAATTAAAAGCACATTTTCGTGTGTCCCCAGCTTAGCTGAGTCAAACCGTACTAGAATTGTCAATATACTCTGCCTCAATTTTATTATAGAGCATTTGGAATGCCGCGAAAAATGGTGAGCCATTTGAAAGGACACTATACAAAGTCTTTCAGAAATCTGTTCTCTGTCAAATGTCTAAAAAATCGAAATGAGAGACAAGAAGTGGTTTAAGAGAGCTGGTTTCTTGTATGACAAGTTCTATAGAAAACAAAAATATTATATAATTGATAATTGATAGCCTGTTTGCAGTGCATTGCCAGGAATTTTTGGTTGGGGGGGCAAAAGGGGCTAGTGTGTCAGATTCCTTACCCACCCGTGCCCCCCCTTCACAGAAAACTTTCTCACCGGATTTGCGTGAATCTGGTAGGTGCTCTGGGGCAGGTTGGGGGGCACTTGCCCCCATTTCCCCCGTGGCGATGCTAGTGTAGGGGGGTGTAGTTTGGCAGTGGGAGGGAAGATTCTCCCCTTCCCTCCCTACAAATCGCGCCCTGTATACAGTAATGTTACAACGGATCAAAGTTTCTGTCTATGTGAAATGGCGTGTCTTTGATTGTATTAGGCAAGCAAACTTTTGGCCTTAAATGTTTGTAAATTGTGCAGTATTGTTGGGAAGCATTTTGAAAAGTATATGTGCTTGCTCAATAGCTTTGCTGTGTTTCGTTTTTGTTTTATCTGTGCATATTCCACTCAGCTGCATTTAATTTTATTCTTTAATATCATATTCATCGCTAGAAATTTGATTTGTTCAGGTCAGCCTGGTTCACCTGGTTCTACTGGACTCCCTGGTTTGGCTGGCCAGTCCGGATCCAAAGGTCAACCAGGATTGCAGGGTCCAGCTGGACCTCAAGGGCCTCAAGGAAGTTTAGGGGATCAAGGTGCTGCTGGTGATCCAGGTCCACAAGGGCCACAAGGTATATCTGGACTTCCAGGTCCGGCTGGTGCTAATGGGCCTGCAGGAGGGGCAGGACCTATTGGAGTGTCAGGTTTTACAGGTGAGATAGAACAATAGAAAAAGGCGAACAATAGTCACTCAATATGTGGCAACTAGAAGACATTTATTAAAGAAAAATCATCTTCAACTGTATTTAACTTTTTTTATTTGTATTTAACTCTTTTTAGCATTTCATATCAGAGGCTTCTTTCTGTAAAGCGCTCTTGACTATGGCCTTTGCCAGGCACATAGCGCTCTACAAATTGACATTTATAATAATAATAATAATAATAATGATAATAATAATAATAATAATAATAATAATAATAATAATAATAATAATAATAATAATAATAATAATAATAATAATAATAATAATAATAATAAACTATAATTGGATCCCAGGCAGACATGGACTTAGGTCCATTTTTTAAAACCCATTTTTATTTATGTTTTTAAAAGTTTGTTGAATTTGTCATGGATTTCGATATTTTTCTCAGCCTAAATTGGCTTTATTTGACTTGATTCATTGGTATATCGGGTATTCTTTAAAGTCTTTAGACTGAAATGTTCTGACATTTGTCTTATCTTGTAACTTTTGGTTTGGCCCAGCTTTGCAGTTATGGATAGGTTTCCAAACTAAATATAATTAGTCTACCATTGTTTCATTCGATATGTCTTTTGCTTGTTCTAGGCAGCCCTGGGCTTCCAGGAGCAGTTGGACCAGCAGGACCTGCTGGACCTCCAGGCAGCCCAGGAGCAAAAGGTTCTCCTGGTGACATCGGAAACCCAGGGTCTTCAGGTCCCTCTGGTCTCAAAGGCCCTACTGGAGCAGCTGGGGCGACTGGATCCAATGGGAGTCCAGGAAATCCTGGACAGGATGGATCCACTGGAAGTCCTGGTCCACAGGGAGATCGAGGACCTGCTGGACCACAAGGAAATCAAGGACAATCAGGTATTCTAAATGCCAGAAAAGAGATGTGAATGTAATAATTTTAGTACATTTTGTGGGGATTTAATGTTTGTCATTAGTACCAACATTAGCAGTTATGACAGGAAACAATCAGTTCTTTTACAAACATTCTGATATTCTGGTGCAATGTCTCTTAATATTTCTGCTTATTGTATGATTGCATATATAAGTAAGTAAATTCTTGTTAATTTCTACCATATAGCACTTCTGAATATTTATATAGACGGGTACTTCTCAACAGTTAATAAAAATCATGATCATAATATCAGGAGCAATGATCATTTTGCTATTCCATTTGCATACAAACACAAGAGTTTTTATTATCAAATTCCATGGGCCTTGCATATGGAATAGTCTCCCAACATATCTGAAAAAATTATCATATATAGCTCTATTTTAAAATGAACTTAAGCAATATATAATACTGGAAAAATGAAATTTTATCTTTCTGTTCTCATCGTACTCATGGTGAATATAAATTGTAATAATTACTGTTGATTCATAGTGTCTGCTCTGTTTATTATTACCGGGTACTGTATATATTATGCTTAATTGTTTATTATATGACTTGAGGCTTATTTAACATGTTCTTTTGTGCCATACTACTGTTTTTCTGGAACCTAGATTCCCCTAGTAGCTTATTATTTCCAACTCTACTATGAAAAATGTAAAAAAATAAATATAAAGTCTGTACTAAAATGATATACATGTTTAATATTCTTTGCTTGTACTTTGAAATGTATAATGATACATCCTTTTGCTGTTTGTTTGGAAATCTTTGATTGAGTGATTGATTGTTTTGGAAATAAATCCTTGATTGATTGATAAAGTAACACTGCAGTAGCTGCTTATTCTTTGGTGCTATATATATTTATGCATAGTAATTGATTATATACCTTAGGACCTCCTGGACCTGCTGGACCAACTGGACAACAAGGTGCAAGTGGGACACCAGGAGTGACTGGTAGTACAGGGGCTACAGGTGCAACTGGGTCATCTGGGTCACTGGGCCCTGCTGGTCAGCCAGGTGATCGAGGAACCCCAGGGTCTCCTGGAAACCCTGGACAACCTGGAAACATTGGCCAGCAGGGACCTAAAGGTCCTTCTGGGCAATCTGGACAGCCTGGTCCACAGGGGCCACCGGGAGATCGTGGTCTGTCTGGTTCATCTGGAATTGCTGGATCTCCAGGTTTGTATAATAATTTTTTTTTTGAAAATACTGGTGAGCATTCTCTTGCTAGATTTATCACGTTTTTTCCTTCTCTTAATCATTCATGTGCATAGCAGACAGTTTTTGTAGTGCTCTCGAGTAAATTAGTGATGGCCTCTTTGCAATTCCTTTTGGTTTAAGTTTGAATGGTTTTGTTAAATATTTTTTGATAGTTTTCTCAAATAAAGTGAATTTTTGTTCTAGGTTCACCTGGGCCTCAAGGACAGCCTGGTGCTCAAGGTCAACCAGGATCACAAGGACCAGTTGGTGACAAAGGTGATCCTGGACAGCAGGGTGATACAGGATCATCAGGAACACCTGGAGATAAGGGTACACCTGGGCCCCAGGGATCAATTGGACCACCTGGCCCTTCAGGATTGTCAGGTTCATCGGGTTTCCCCGGTGAAGTAGGATTGCCTGGTGACACTGGATCCATTGGACCATCAGGAGATAAAGGACCTCAGGGATCAAAGGGTCCCACTGGTTCTGCAGGAAACATTGGATCTCCTGGACCTAGAGGTGATCCTGGGCAAGTAGGATCACCAGGCCCTCAGGGTGCAGCGGGACCCAGAGGAGGAACTGGTGCATCAGGGCCCAATGGTGACAATGGTCAACCAGGACCTGTAGGACCACAAGGGCTTCCAGGTGAGGACATGACTTGTATTCATCTTTATATCAGTTAGCGATTGACATGATAGTAGCATTTTTCTGAGTAATGCTTCTGAAGAATGAGTGATTGCAAAAAGATCAAGACATTGCTTTTGGCAAAGATGGATGGAAAGAAGAAATATGGTTGACCACATGCAAAGGACATAGATGATGTAGTGGACTAATTGGTCAAAGGGTGAAAACGGTCAATATTTTAAAACAGAGTTGCCATTGGTTTGAAAAATCATGCACTTCTATGCACACACACACACACACACACACACACACACACACACACACATGCACACTCTAGAATTATGATTTGCAGGCATTCCTTTTTATTTATTTTATACAGATATGTATATAGACATTTCTGATGGTATGCTATATGAGCGTTATATTTGTAGGTCCTGTGGGATCAACTGGTTCTAGTGGCCAGCAAGGAGACAATGGAGCCACTGGCCAAACAGGAGGAACCGGACCATCAGGACCATCGGGTGCTGTGGGGCCATTGGGCCAACCAGGATTCCAAGGCCAACAGGGATCTCCTGGAGCTCCTGGACCTATGGGACCAATTGGGTCAGTTGGGCCACTAGGTCTGCCTGGAGACCCAGGTTTTCCAGGACAGGCTGGAACCCCTGGTCAGCAAGGAGCTACTGGATTTACAGGAGGAACCGGCCCTACTGGACAACCTGGACTTGCAGGTTCAGTAGGTCCTGCTGGTGACCGCGGTGCTTCTGGCCAGGCTGGCCAACCTGGAAATATAGGGCCACAGGGAGACAAAGGACCAACAGGTAATGCTGGTAATCCAGGAACCCCTGGTCAAGATGGCAGTACAGGACCTCCTGGAGATAAAGGTGCTCCTGGTGACAGAGGGACTCCTGGAAATCCTGGAGCTCCTGGAACAAGTGGTTCTCCCGGTAAGAATTTGCATTGATTTTGACGTTACTATTGACTGTAAAGATATTTGCATATGCTCAATGATATCATTGCATTTTAACACACACAAAATTATTGGTACTCTGCAATAACTATATCATGATTCATCACCTTGATAAAATTTGATCATAATGCACAGTTATCGATTTATGAAAAAAGCTTGGTAGATGAGCTGATAAATATATTCTGTTATATTCAGTGCATGTTTTTAGAAGCTTACGTTTGTTATATTGTAGGTCTTCAAGGTTCACCAGGTGTCCAAGGACAGCCTGGACCTGATGGACCAGCAGGACCTCAAGGTTCACAAGGTCAGCAAGGGCCAAAAGGAAACCCTGGATCACCTGGTCAAAGTGGCAGCAATGGTGACACTGGTTCCACCGGACCTCAGGGTTTACAGGGTTTGCCTGGTCCATCTGGACCATCAGGTGACAGAGGACCCCAGGGACCATCTGGAGCACCTGGTACTCGTGGTCCTTCTGGTCCTGCAGGCCAAAGAGGTGACCAGGGTCCACAAGGCAATTCAGGACAGCCAGGAAATCCTGGGAATATTGGTCCAAGTGGCATTTCTGGTCAGCAAGGTCTCCAGGGACCTTCTGGACCTTCAGGTGACAAAGGGACTCCAGGGCCTTCTGGTCAACCTGGGCCTCCTGGGCAGAGAGGGTCTCCTGGATCTCCAGGTTTTTATATAAATTCCTGCTGTCTTAATTACACTAGTGATAAAACATTCACTCATATGAACAAGCAGAATGAGGCTTAGCTGGTGACTTTATGACTAGATTTTATTGGAAATGAGTTAGTATGTATGTATGTATGTATGTATGTATGTATGTATACATACATATATATATGTATATATATGTATGTATATATATATATATATATATATATATATATATATATATATATATATTAGGGTGGCCCACGATACTATGAAAGAAAAAAAGTATAATTTTTTTTTATAATTTCCACAAGGCTGCCCTTGTTACACTACGTAAAAGAGTGTGCAGGCAGGTTTTTGTACATATTGATGCATATTTGAAGGTCGACCAGAAGCAACTTCTTACTGCTGACTGTTTAATTACTCATTTGATTTGGGCGGCTGATGCTGAAGGGTTTGCCTCTCGGTTCTTTTAATAATTTTAAGCGACATCAACAGCCGAAAGTGAAGCATTCTTTCTTCTCCACTACCACTTATTCGCCATTGGGATGGGAAGCTACTTCCTGACATTACTGGCGGTGGATTGTTCTTGTTGATGTTGTATAGCAATTTTGGTGACTAGAGGGCAAACAGAACAACTACTTGCTTGCCTAAAATTAGCAGAGGAACTGGCGAAGAACAATCACAAGCTTGTATTCATTCCTTGAATGACTGGAACTGGAAGAACTGGTGCAGGGACTTATGTTTGATACAACAGCAGCCAACACGGGTCTGCGTTTGTGTGCCTGCACCCTCATTGAAAAAGCAATCGGTAGAGAACTGGTGTGGATAGCATGCCGTCATCAGCCGTTCGAGGTGATGCTGACAGCCGTGTTTTTCTGCAGTTCTTGGACCATCCTGTGGACCTGAGATCAAACTCTTCCAGAGGTTTCGCAAGATGTGGCCAATTATAACGTATTACCCGTAACCAGCCAGATTTTCAGATTCCTAATCCCGACAGTAACATGTTTAACGGTATAACATATACAGACAGCGAACTGAAATTTTGTCATTCTACGCTGAAGCACTGAAATGTAAAGCACCAAGAGAAGACTACCGTTTGGTTGAACTGAGCTATCTTTTTCTTAGAGGTTCATTGGAGGGTCATCCCAGGTTTCGTGCATTCGGGTGCATTGTACAGAGCCAGATGGATAAAGCCATCTATTCCCTGAAAATGTTCTTATTCAAAGGTCAGTTAAATCTGACGGCACGTGAGCAGAATGGCTTATCAAACATTTCTGTCTTCGTTGCCGTCCTCTTTTTGCTCGCTTCTGGCATGAAGCTCCTCTTGCACAATGTGCACCATTCAACGACTTCAAGATGCTTGATCTTCTACATCATTACCCAGTGTCAGTAAGAGTAACTGCAATCAAGCATTCTCTCGCCACTTGTGGTATTTCTCTGAGCATCTTATCACACTTGCCTTATTTGATGATAAAGTGAGCGACGAAACCAAGGCAGCAATGGCCAGCAACTTCTCCCGACCATCAAACTCGAACTTCAGGCGCCTGGACGAAAAAACTTTCAATTATTCTACCCCTCTTGAAGAATATGTTACCAGCAGATCTTTGAAGCTGTTCGACTTGCTTGACAAGGACGGACAGCAAAAAGCTGTCTTTCTTATCCAAGCCAGTTGCTTTGTGGACTGAAGACAGTATATTTCAGGAAATGAAACAAAGCGTGAAGCTTCTCAAAGTTGTCAATGACTGCGCAGAACGGGGGTATTGCTCTCATTCGGTCATATAACAATACCCTTACAATAAACGAGGATCAAAAACAATATCTGGTGAAGCTGGTCAGCAGACACAGGAAATTATTTCCAATTCCTACAAAGGCAGCTCTGTCATGCTCACTTACTCAAAAATAAATCCTTAAGACTTTTAAGCTAAGACTCTTACGTTTACCCTAAAGACGCTGGACTCTTTGCTAACCCTACTTAATTTAATATACCTATTAAACTGATTGAAAGGCTGATACTGCATTTAATTATTTTGGATTTCAATCTGCTATAGGTAAGTTGAATGGTTTGCATTACACTAATACAGTGCGGCAGACAGTAATAAACTGCTCGTTTCTGATTATCGTATACATACAACAAGAAGTTGCAATTGGTAGCTACCTCTAAATATCGTCAGATAATCATAAAATTTTTCATATCTATTACTAGCATCAAGTGGAACATGTGCAGCCTTGTGGAGAAACAAATTTTTAACTTTTTGTTTTTTGGGCCACCCTAATATATATATATATAGAGAGAGAGAGAGAGAGAACTGGTAATTATTTGTGAGAAATTAAGTCCAAGATTTCAAGTGTGATTACCTTGGTGAATTGATTAACTCTTTACAGCAGTGCTTCCCAAACTTTTTCCTGCCACGGCACACTATTCAAGAAAAATACAGTCAACGGAACACTGCTACCGAAATGCACACACTTCATCTTTAAATGATGCATTTGTATAGGTCTACTATTACTATAATATGTTTTGCTCTAGTCTAGTGTACCGCATTATATTGACTACCATTCTTCATAAGTACATATTTTCTCTGCGATTTGTATCACTATTTCATGCTTAACTTCATTAAAGAGATATATTTCAACTTATAATTAACAATTAATACAGTACCATTATTAATTTACTATTTTTAAATATTTTGCCACAGCACACTTCAATCGTTGCTGCGGCACAGTTGTGTGCCGCGGCACACAGGTTGGGAAGCACTGCATTACAGAGTTCAAGCCTTGACTAATCATTTCATTCAATGACCTTCTATTGTGCAGTTTTAATAACATTTTGATGCTTTTGGTTTCAGTCAGTGGTCATCTAAAAGTAAAATTCACATTAATCGCAATTTGTAGGACAAATTTTAGAAGGTCAGTTAGTCAACTAGAAAATCAAATGACCAGTTAGGGAAGAATGAAGCTGAAAACAGGAAAATTTTAGTTTTTAATCTTGGGAATTATGAGACATTTAACTGATTTCACATAGACTGAGTGAATTTCATGTAATGTAATGCAGCATTTGTATAGCATTTGTATTTATATTCATAAATTGGGTCCAGCTCAGAAAGACATGTTTGACAGACATATGAGTAGTATCTTTTTTTAAATTTCAGAACTTATTTTACATGCATGTACTTTTTACTTCTTGCAGTTGTATAGCAAAAGTACATGATGATTTTCAAAGCTATCATTAAATGAGGCTCTTTTATGGTTAACAGGGACAAATGGCTCTCCAGGACAGTCTGGAAATAAAGGCTCGCCTGGTCCAGCTGGTGTCTCTGGTGTTAACGGTGGAACTGGAACAACCGGAGCAACTGGAATTAAAGGGCAAACTGGTCCTCCCGGTGACCGAGGTCAAGCAGGAAACCCAGGTAATAATGGATCTCCAGGACAAGATGGGTCACCTGGTTCACCTGGAGATCAAGGGCCTTCAGGTCCTGTGGGATCACTAGGACAGCCAGGCCAAGCAGGACCGCCAGGACCTACTGGACCCTCTGGCCAGCCTGGTGATATTGGTTTTCCAGGACAACCTGGTCAGCGAGGGCCTCCAGGAATCAAAGGCTCAGTTGGCTCAGTCGGCCCACAAGGTGACAAAGGTTCACCTGGATCACCTGGGAGTCCAGGGCAACAAGGAAACCCAGGGTCACCGGGTCCAAGTGGAGAAAAAGGATCACCAGGTGACCCTGGATCACAAGGCAATCCAGGAACTCCAGGCCAGCTTGGATTTCAAGGTGAGTTATTGGTATTTAATGTTTGAGTTTGTTTGTCTTTGCATAGTTCTTGGTGAAGATGTTATTTGACAGTTTTTAGACTTAGGCAGTCTTGGTTTTTTATGACTATCTATGGTGTTTCAGAGAGATTATTAGTAGATTTTAGCCATTGAATGAAATTAATTCATAGAAATGTCTGACATTCTTAAGCAGTCTTTTAATCTTATGACAAATAAGATTTCAGTGGTTATGATCTGTATTTGGTTCTGGGATAATCTAAAATTGCATTATTTAGAGCTTCTTCAATTGCATCATGGGGATTTTATGAGCATTCATTGAAATGGATGTAGGCAATTTAGGAACTGACAGTTTCACTGATTACCAAATCTGATATTGACTACTATTGGTATTGAATACTGTCTGATATTAGATACTATTGATACTGATATACTGCCTCCACCTTGCAGCTATTTGCAAAACTTTCAAATGCACATTAAATTTAGAATTATACAATATGTGAAAGTGAGTGTTTTATCTGTTTTATTGTCTTCATTACAGAGAAGATTAATTTATTTAGATGAGTTATGCAGGGTATTGAATTTTTACTACATAATTGTGGAACAATAGGTTTAATTAGTCTGTGACTTTGAGACTTACCGTTATGTTCTGGTGAGTGATCCATGGGCACCTACAGAAATTTTTCCAGGAGGGATAAAACACAATGTTCACGGTTATGCCACATAAATTTTTCCAGGAGGGGCAAAACACATTTTAACACAATGGTCACAGTTAATATTTTAGAAAGATTTTCAAATTTCACTGTGAAGTATTGGTATTTGCATTTTCCAGGAGGGGCAAGTGCCCCCCCTCTTGCCCTATTGTGCGGGTGCCCATGGAGTGATGTTAAGTGGAAAAAATTTCTAGTTATAATGCAGCATTATCCTAATTAGCAAGAATAGAACTTGTTTATTTTTATATTTGACCGTTAAGGACCTACTGGGCCAAATGGACAGCCAGGATTTCAAGGTTCCACAGGCCAGGCAGGACAGGCAGGCTCACCTGGACAGATTGGTGCAAAGGGAGTACCAGGTCCTCCTGGACAAACTGGCACCGTTGGAGAGAAAGGAAATGCCGGTCCAGCAGGACCCGATGGCGGTCCAGGAAATACAGGAGCTCCAGGAGATTCAGGCCTTAAAGGCAAGTTTCAGTAGAGTGATTGTCTTAAAAACTATTGCTATGTTTTAATGTTTATAATATTTTGACTCTTCTATCAGAGGCATGGTCAGCAATTGTAAGGACATTTGCACCCTTACAACCAGGACAGTGACTGTAACAAACACTTCCTGATGGCTGTGACCCGTCAAGTACGCGTCTATGCGACCGACATTTGCGTGCCGAAATTTGCATGACGACATTTGTGTGACGACATTTGCGCGCCGACATTTGCATAATGTTTGTTGATATAATATGCGCTTTTGTCGGTCGCGCATTTGTCGGCGTGCATTTGTCGATTTTATGTTAGCGCATTTGTCGTCGCGCTAATGTCGATCGCGCAAATGTCAGTGCAAATGTCGGGCGCACAAATGTCGGGGTACCCCTGATGGCAATTTGCAGTATCCCATTGAAAACTGGACTTTGGAATGACATTGTACAGAACCCTGGAGCCATTGGCTCAATATTAATCAAGGCCTTATGGCTCTGATGGCTCTGTGCCATGTGGTCCATTTTCCTGTTATGGCACTGCTTCGGGCCATTCCTATGCACTGTCTAATTCGTTGCCATATAAATAATGCACTGATTTTCGTGATTTTGTTGGCTAGATATCAAAATCAACAATTAATAGCAAGCTGATCGGGCAGAGTTTGGCACTATCTCAGGGCCCATATAATTGATGGAGAATTATTATTACTTTTCTAAACCATCTTCTTGTGTGCCTTCTCTCCATTCTGCCAAATGATATCCTACGCATCATTGATTTTCATGATTTTGTCACCCAGATATAAATGCATGAACAAATAGCTAGTTGATCTGACTATTTTACACTAGAATATGGTATGTACTTCAATGGGAAGAAATATTGCTTTTGTAGACCATCTTCTTGTAGGCTTTCAGGCCATTCTTCATCATAATATATTGTAAGCCACATGCTGATAGTTTTGTGGTTAAAAATTCAGATCAGTGAAGTAAGCTTAAGGCCCTTTAAATTCAGGGGTCCTTGGCTCTGTGCCATGTGGGCCATATTAATGTTACACCACTGCACACAAGTGATGATTTCTATCATCATCATCATCATCATTGCTTTCTGCCAACCCATTGGTGGCACATGATATGGCTGGGCACAAGACATTTGAGAGGCATCGTCACCATCCTGCCCTCTGCCAGCTCTTCATGAACAAATAGCGAGACACAGAATGTTGATCCGCCTCCTGTTCCCGTCTTGAATCCTTCCATGACCCTGTTTTCGGAAGAACTGGTTGATTTCTAGACCATCGAGCTGGCCGCAATGCCCCATAGGCTGTTGGCCATTATTCATCATAATACATTGAACGAAGATCTTCCGCCAGTGATGCTGTTCTTCCATGCTCTTCAGTTGAATACATCCACCAGATTGTCTTCTGGTACAGTTGGTCCACGGCACCTTTCAGTATTATTCGGTGCAATCCCAGGAGGTTTCCCAGCCCAGGACTTGGGCCATATTAATGTTACACCACTGCACACAGGTGGATGATTTCTATGCATTATACTAAATTGTTGTGTCATCTGATTAAATCTTGGGGAGACAGCTCAAGTGGCACTGCTGCTGATGCTGATGATGACTATGATGATGACGGTGATGATGATGATGATGATTGATGATGATGATGATTTATTATTAGTTTATTATTAGTTTATTATTAATATTATTTATTATTATTCTGATGATGCCACACCAGACCCCATTGACAGGTCATGTGATTATAATAATGTGATGCAGCATTATTTTTAGACAGGTTGATACATTAAATAATTTGAAAATGTTTAGGTTCTGTTGGTCCACCGGGACCATCTGGAAGTGTGGGACAGCCAGGACAACCTGGTGATAGAGGTCAGCCAGGCGTACCAGGGGCTACAGGAGCCACAGGCACCTCAGGAGCACAGGGTCAAACTGGACCGTCAGGTGATAAAGGTCAACCGGGCAACAAAGGAATCCAGGGTCCTCAAGGGAGTACAGGTACAGTAAAATATGTTACATTCAGTCTGCATTTGATGCCTGTAAATTCTTTAATGGCTTCTATTTTAATTAAGTTATGCATGCTATCCATTCACTGATGGTCATAATGTGCAATCTGTCGTGATCATTCCCCATATAATTATTCATGAGAGAATATTTGAGACAAGGTTTGCAGTGAATCTTAGGGGACTGTTTAATTTAAAGGAATTCATCAAATGATTATAATGTTAAATTAAAAGCCAAATGTTGAACTGTTATGAGTTCCTCTATGATGACATTTCACTTATCACACAAGTGATTTATTGATTCCCCGTTCAATTGATGCATATTTTTAAAAAGTAGTAGCTGTTAGTTTAAGTATGGAGTGAAGTCTATATTGAAGAACTGTTTATTTTAACACACACACACACACACACACACACACACACACGTGTGTGTGTAATAATTAATTCATATGACATATTTCTATAGGAAATTCTGGAGCCCCTGGTCCAGCTGGTGATAAAGGACCTCAAGGTCAACAAGGACAGCCTGGAGGTCCTGGTCAGCAGGGGTCACCTGGAATTGCTGGACCCTCTGGAGATCGTGGACTTACTGGACCTGCTGGTCAGCCTGGATCTGTGGGAGATAAAGGTCCACAAGGTTTTCCGGGACCTAGTGGACCACCTGGGGACAAGGGTCCTACAGGAACAGCCGGCTTTCCAGGACAGCAAGGACCGTCTGGTCCTCCAGGACAGGCTGGACCAGTAGGATCACAAGGAGACAAAGGAAGTCCTGGTCAGCCAGGAGACAACGGTCCTCAAGGTACAAATGGACAGCCTGGTTCTCCTGGAAATCAAGGTGATAAAGGTCCTACTGGTGCCTCAGGGACACCAGGTCAACCTGGTAATCCTGGAACACCTGGGCAGCCTGGGGATATTGGAGCTCCTGGATCACCCGGAAATAGTGGTCAGAGTGGGCTTCCTGGAAGTACTGGATCTACAGGTGACTGATTTATCAATGTCTGTCAGACCGGTGCAAAGTTACAAAGAGGCTGGTATTTAGGGTTTGTAGTAAATGAGCAGTCTGGTCTGGTCTGTTGTGGTATGCCTAAGTTTCATGTTTGCAATCAAGGTATTTTGAGCCTACAGAAACATAGCATCCAACTAGTAATATTACTCTGAAATCTATTTTTGCTGGTGCTGCTACTTGTAATTTGTAAGGGTAGGGTTAGGTTTATGGTTAGCAATACCATTAGCAATACAATGCACTTTCCATTAGCAATGCTCATATTTTCTCATCACAGCCGGTGTGTGGAGCATGCAAAGCCTGCAGCCGCAGGGGGCCCTGCCGGCCGCAGGGGCCCCGCCGGCCTCGGATATTTAAGAGTTTTCATATGGATGGCCATTTTTTTTGCTCGTCAGGCCATTTTAAGAGACAAAAATATATACGGATTGCTCTTTTATTTGTTCGTCAAGACATTTAAAAAACGTTGCGCTCGCAAAAATTGCAGGGACCCCTGAAAGTACGTGCCGGCTCTGGTAGAGGGTGCTAGCCCAATGTACCCTATAACTCAAAGATTTAGTCGCTTCTTCCAAGAAATCAAAAGTTATAGGCCTAAACAATTAGAGGTCCATAGACAAAACTACATAGAAAAAATGCCATTATCATAGGAAAAATATTTTAATAGCAATCAATTTCTGCCAATTTCAGTAGAGGGTGCTATCCTCTGGACGATATAACTCAAAGATTTAGTCAGTATTTCAAAGAAATCACAAGTTATAGGCCTAAACAACTAAAGGTCTGCAGGCAAAACTACATAGAAAAAATGCCATTGTCATAAGAAATATATTTTAATACTATTAATAGCTATCAATTTCTGCCTATTTCAGTAGAGGGTGCTAGCCCTCTGTACCATATAACTCAAAGATTTAGTCGCTCCTTCCTAGATATCAAAAGTTATAGGCCTAAACAGCTAGAAGTGTCCATAGGCAAAACGACATAGAAAAACTGCCATTGTCATAAGAAATTAAGAAATATATTTTAATAGCAACCAATTTCTGCCAATTTTATTAGAGGGTGCTAGCCTTCTGGACCACATAACTCAAAGATTTAGTTGATCCTTCCTAGATATCAAAAGTTATAGGCCTAAACAGCTAGAGGTCCATAGGCAAAACGACATGGAAAAAATGCCATTGTCATAAGAAATATGTTTTAATAGCAATCAATTTCTGCCAATTTCAATAGTGGGTGCTAGCCCTGTGGACCATATATCTCAAAGATTTAGTCACTCCTTCCAAGACATCAAAAGTTATAGGCCTAAACAGCTAGAGGTCCATAGGCAAAACGACATTAAAAATGCCATTGTCATAAGAAATTAAGAAATATATTTTAATAGCAATCAATTTCTGCCAATTTTGCTAGAGGGTCAATTTCTGACCAATTTCAAAGATTTAGTCGTTCCTTCCAAGAAATCAAAAGCTATAGGCCTAAGCAACTAGAGGTCCATAGGGAAAAACATAGAAAAAATGCCATTGTTAGAAATATATTTTAATAGCAATCAATTTCTCCAATTGTAATAGTGGGTCAAAAGCCCTGTGGACCATATAACTCAAAGATTTAGTCGCTCCTTCCAAGATATCAAAAGGTATAGGCTTAAACAGCTAGAGGTCCATAGGCAAAACGACATAGAAAAAAGCTATTGTCATAAGAAATTAAGAAATATATTTTAATAGCAATCAATTTGTGCCAATTTCAGTAGAGGGTGCTATCCCTCTGGACCATATATCTTAAAGATTTAGTTGCTCCTTCCAAGAAATCAAAAGTTTTAGGCCTAAACAACTAAAGGTCCATAGGCAAAACGACATAGATTTGAGATGCAGATTTAGGGTTAGGGTTGTTGCTGTACAGTACAGCAACAACCCTAACCCTAAATCTGCATCTCAAATACTTTCTGTAGTTTGATCTATGGTTAATGGGCTGTCTACACATGCACAAGCATTGTCAGGGCATAAATGATGAATGAATGATGAGTTTGATGTCTAGTTTCTTCATTGTTGGTATCTCTGAACCATAACTGCCATATATCCTCAAGCTGAATGTGAAGCCTTTTTAATTAATGCCACTGTGCCAGATTGCTCATGATTTGAGAAATTATGAAATATTTGACAAAACCATTACGCCAGAATTCTATTTCAATTTCCACAGGAATTCCTAGGAATAGTGTGTTCAATTGTTTAGGCATTAGTGTGATTTAATTATATTGATTTTCTAGGATCCAACTATTGATTACAGAGATTAAAATTTCCCTTGAAAGTGTAGCTTTTATCAATGATAATTGGCTAAAATTTTGCAATGTGCATCATTGGAGTAATTATTTGTGTTATAATAAATAATAATAATAATAATAAAGCTTAAAGTTGTTTAGTAGTATCTGCCCTGTGAGAGGACCACTATGTTCCATCCATCCATTCATTCCCACTATGGTCTTGCTGTGTACTCTCATTCTTTGCCCTCTTGTCAACTAGTAGGTTTGTTTGTCTTCTTGTCTTTGCCCCATTGTAGTCTGTGCATATTGTTTATGTGACGTTTGTAATTTAGATGTAATTTAATTTGAAGCCTGTTTGCTTATTGCATGTAAGACTTTTAGCATCATATCTAAAATAGAAAAACAGAAGTGTATAACTCTGATTGACAGAGTATGAATTAATGTTTTGAAGACTGTTAGATATTTAGTTATTGTGAGTTATTTATGACCTGCAATATTATTTTAACAGGTGCAACTGGTGCTAGCGGTCCTCAGGGAAACAAAGGACAACCAGGTTCAGTTGGACCTGCTGGTCCTGTTGGTCCAACTGGTCAAGTAGGTGATTCAGGCCAGCCTGGAAACCCTGGACAGCAGGGTCAGCAAGGAGATCAGGGTCAACAAGGTCCTTCAGGTGCCAATGGCTCTCCTGGAACTCCTGGGGCAACAGGTGATTCAGGAAGCCAAGGTCAACCTGGATCACCTGGTCCTGCTGGAGATCAAGGTGTCCAAGGGCAGCCAGGTGATAGAGGAATGCCTGGAAATTCTGGAGCACAAGGTTCTCAGGGTGACACAGGTGCCACTGGAAATCCTGGCCAAGTTGGTTCCGCTGGGCAACCTGGACAACCCGGTCAGCCGGGTCAGATTGGTGAGCCCGGCGATAAGGGTCCAAACGGACAGACAGGTCAGCCTGGACAGGCAGGAGGAACTGGATTCTCTGGGCAAGTTGGTGCTCCTGGTCCACAGGGATCCACTGGGGCAACAGGAGCAACGGGGTTTGTTGGGCAACCTGGTGATAGAGGCCAAAATGGCAATCCTGGAGCCCAGGGACCGTCTGGTGACCCTGGTCAGGCTGGACAACCGGGTTCACCAGGATTTCAGGGACAGAAAGGGGACCCGGGTCCTGTTGGAGCCCCCGGTGACTCTGCCTCGCCTGGACCTCCTGGGCAACCAGGACCTCCTGGACTTCGTGGCTCTCCTGGTGATCCAGGATCACCTGGAAATGCCGGTTCTCCTGGAACTCCTGGAACACCGGGAAGAGATGGTATGATGTTTCAGAAATGTCTCTGGCTTGCTTTTATATATTTGTTTTATTTATTTATTTTATTATAATAAATAGTATTCAAAATGCAATTTAAAAATGCACAGCGAAATGGTCAAGATATAAGAAAAGGAGTTGCTGTTGCATCATGAAACAGACAACTCACAGATGTGTAGGGTCATATGCAAGTGATCATAATCCTTTTAAAATGTTGTTATGTAGGTTTATGCTAATTGTGTAGAGACTGTTGGCAGGCATAGCTTATATAACTTGTACTTATCGTATAAGTGCAGTGTATAAAGTGCTCTTGACTTTGGCCTTCAACCATGATTATTGCGCTATATGAATTGACATATTAACATAACGTAACGTAAAAGTTTTCATAGGTTTTGGAAACAAATTTGCACAAGAAAAACTGTTACGGTTGTTAAATGAAATTGGTTTGAATGGAAGTGATTTGGATCTGTGTCAAGAACTAATAAGAAGTAAAAACCTCTGAAGTTACAACAGAATGAAAATGGATAAATGAATGGATAAATAGAATGGATGAAGATCAGAAAAGCAGCAGCCGGTGTGATAATTTGTGTGTAGATGGCACTGTTTTCTTTTGAAATGTTATTCCAATTTTATGAACCGATGATTGTCAGCACTTGGGCAAAAAATAGAGCTATTTAGTTTTGACACATTGTTTTGTGGTTTAGTTCAAGTTTGAGTTATAGTTGCATTTTACCAATAAAATCCTGAATATTCGTTGAATAGTCGGAATTTTATTGGTAAAATGCAACTATATTGTATTCAAGCATTCTCCAAATCTAAGATAGAAGCCATTGTCCATTATTTGAATTATCTCCAATGTTTTTAATTGATGCTGAGAAAATAAAAAGTAACATAGCTCAGTAATTTCATAATTAGTTACTCTCATTAGTTGGTACAATACAATGCAATACAAAATTGCTTTATTAAATCAACCTCGGCAAAACACAAGGTCAAAACATAATACATTATACATACCTTACTCATCAGGCACAAATCAGAAGTTATTGGAGATTAAAATTATTTTTACATTTATGTCCTGAATGTAATGATGTTATAGTAAAGTTTTTATGAGTCAAATTATTAATCCAGTGAGGAATTTCCAGGTAGTGTCCTTTAAATTCCTCATCGGACAAAAGTAATGGGGAATTCAGGGGCAGGACATTTGTTGTTACTTTTCTATTTTGATTTGCTGTTGTTAGGTGGAACTGGAGCAACAGGTGGAACTGGTCAACAGGGTCCTCAAGGTCCTCCTGGTTTAATTGGAAGTGTTGGCTCATCCGGTGCCCTCGGTAGTGTTGGATTCACTGGGAGTACAGGATCGACTGGAGACAAGGGCTCACCTGGCCCCCAGGGACCCGCAGGATCGCCTGGACAGGTCGGTTCTCCGGGACCTGTTGGTGACAGAGGAACCAGTGGTCAGCCTGGTCCAGTAGGAGACAGAGGCAATCCTGGACAACCAGGCAAGTAATGTAATCTGTGTTTTACGCGCTGTGTTGAATCGCCAGCACATATGCTGGCGGTAATCCCAGATTTTTGTTTTAAATGATTGATCAAATGGGCGGGAAGTTAGCAGAGTGGTAACAGCGTTGGGTGATGGGGCAGGAGGTCGCGGGTTCGAGTAATGCAGGAGCCCTAAAGGTTGACTCAGCCTTTTTTGCAGTGATAAAATGAGGAGCAGTGGTAAAAATCCCTGCGATAAGTCAAATAGGAACGCTACGCGATACACTAGCCCCGTATCCGTGGCATTGCACGCCTGGCTGAGGGCTATAGTAACGGAGATCAGCGCCGCCCTATGAGCCCGTGAGGCTCAGGAAGGACTTTGACTTTTTTTATCAAAGGACAGATTATGTAATTAATTTTTGGCATGGAAACATGTTACTGGTTTGACATGTTTGACATGGAAACAGTTACTGGTACATGGAAACAACTGCATTCTGCAGTTGTTTCCGTGTACCAGTAACTGTTTGACTGAAAGGCAGAAGATGCTGGTAGAACACAGCATGGATGGCATCTGATGGCAATGATTGCTAGCATTGTTTGTTTTTGGCAATAACTCATTATTATAATGTGGTTGCATGTGTATGCATTTATGGTTGTCAGATGTTTCAGGATAAATGCTCAGTATTTGTGAAGTTTCTAACAAATGTTGAAGAATTCCATTCCTTTTGTTGCAATATAATGTTACATAGACTATTCAATGATGGAGAAAATGCATTTTATTTATGAAGCATTATTGGTATGTATAAATGTATATATATATATATCTATAATATTAAAATCCTTATCTGTATGTCTCTCTGTCTGTTACCTTCAAAGCGTTCTGATTGGTTGACTATTGGTAGACGGTTTAGACCGCTTAGTCCTTACGTCGCGATGTTGGTTGGCTGACTATTGGGACCGTTTAGCTGGTAGACCCGTTAGTCCTTACGTCGCGATGCGTTGGTGGGCGGCGTTGACTATTGGTAGACCGTTTAGTCCTTACGTCGCGATGCGTTGGTATAGCGTTGACTATTGGTAGACCGTTTAGTCCTTACATCGCGATGCGCTCGCGGGAGCGTTGACTATTGGTAGACGGTTTAGACCGTTTTAGTCCTTAAGTCGCGGCGCGTTGGTGGACGATGTTCAAGACGACGTTGCTATTGGTAACAATTGTTCGTAGAACCGGTTTAGTCGAGTCATTGCAGCGTCAGAGGGCTGGGCGATGACGACAGCGTTTATTGGTAACAATTGTTCGCAGCCTGAGGTAGTTTTATATAAAAATACGTGTACAGCGTCACAAATGGCCACAGTTGCGTGATTTTAATATATAGGCCTAATTATTACGTGGCGCAGAGCTTATTAGGTGGCGATCATTGAAATGTTGTTCAGCATGAATTCAATGATTGGGTATTAGGTATAGGTATTGGATTAGTATTATCCTATCTTTCTAGTATATATATATATATATATATATATACACACACACACACACACACACACACATGGGATTTGTTATGCTTGTGTTTGAATAGAGCAGGCTGTGCTTGAAGCAATTTCTAAAACATTGATAGATTTGAATTTGAGATTAGACAAATTTGTCTGTTCTGGTTTTCAGGTCAAAATGGAAGTCCAGGACAGCAAGGAGCCACTGGCGACCCAGGTTCACAAGGAGCTGTCGGATCAACTGGACCACCAGGGCCTGCTGGTCAGGTTGGTCAAAGTGGAAATCCGGGAGCAACAGGACAGTCTGGAGGGACTGGACCTTCAGGACCAACTGGGCCTGTTGGACCTTCTGGTTAGTAAAGAGATGCTTTTGCATTTGACTTCATCCATGAGTTTATGATTCCAGAAACCTGACCACTTTAGTTAGTTGCACTAGTGTTTTTTTAATGGAGGATTTGTTGCAATGGCTAGCATTCTGTTATAAGCCAGATCATCTGTTTTATCAGTGAGTAAAATTGCTATCGTATTCAAATGAAGATTTGGAATTGATTCGCAATGCCATATATACATCGATAATTTAGAATAAAACATCTAAATACATAATGCTGTGCATATGTGTGTCCATAATTTGCAACAGTACTTGATATAAGACTTGTTTATGCTCATGTGTAATTTAGTTAAAAGCAATTTACCGGTAATGATGTATTTATTTATGTAAATAAATAAAAAAACATGTGGGCCAATAATGGTGGTGTTTTGGTTTTGAATTTGTCTTGTCTTTGAAATTAATGAAGAATATTTGTCTAAATGAACAGTTTTGAGATCCAGGCCTATTTTTGAGGCAGTAATAGTATGGAGAAATACTTATTTAGTCTGCTGTTCTTTGAAATTATAATACTTGGATTTGCAAGCTAATAAAGGTGATATTTGTGTTTCAATGAACAAGGACCTCTGGGTGACCAAGGAGCAACTGGGCTTCCTGGACAACAGGGACAAGCTGGTTCTCCTGGACCCACTGGACAGAAAGGAGATAGTGGTCTGCCTGGAGACCGAGGACCAGCTGGAGACCGGGGATCTCCTGGCACAAGTGGTTCACCTGGAGATAAAGGACCAACTGGCCCACAAGGTCAAAATGGACCTGCAGGACCTAATGGAGTCTTGGGTCCCCCTGGTGATAAAGGAAATCCTGGAAGTCCAGGTCAACCTGGTCGAGATGCTCAACCAGGTCAGCAAAAAGTCCGTGAATTTTTTTTCATTTAGTTCATGAATGCAGATTTCCAAGATGAAGTTACATTTTATGATAGTCTGGTTTTCCATGTTCGTTATGATATATGAGAGGAGTGGCCTTGATGGTGAGATGAAAATTTGAAAATGGTACTCTATTATACTTTGCTATATTTATTACATCATGCAAGTGCTATTTCTCTAAACCAGTTGAGCTGCATTAAAATTAAAAGAATACACTTCTCTGAATTAGCCTTTCAGTAATTAACCCCTTAACTGGGGACCCCATATATATCCGTTCATTTTACATTGAGTTACAGTTAAATACCCAGTTAAGGGGTTAATGCACTTTTTAAAATGTAAACCCTTTAGTTATATCTTAATATTGTTATCATGCACGACGCTGAATTTTGATTGCCTCTACCCTGATTTTACTTATGGTATTTGTCTTTTCCAGGTCAACCTGGAGCAGTTGGGATTGCTGGTGCACCAGGAGACAGAGGTCTTCCAGGGTCACCTGGGCAGCCTGGTCCAATTGGTGTTCCAGGAGATAATGGATTACCTGGTGCTCCTGGATTGCAGGGACCTGTTGGTGATGTGGGATTATCGGGGTCACCAGGACCTGCCGGGCCAGCAGGAATTCCTGGAACTGCAGGGCTTCCTGGTGACAAAGGTCTTCCTGGAGATCAAGGAAACCCAGGAGACCCCGGTGATCCTGGAACAAATGCCAGCCCACAGGTGGGACCCAAAGGATCTCCAGGTCCACCAGGTCCCCAAGGCCCTTCGGGTTCTCCTGGAAGTCAGGGTGGCCCTGGTGACCGTGGAAGTCCAGGTGACACAGGACAGACAGGTGATGCTGGAAATCCGGGATCTCCGGGCTCCGCTGGTCCGCCCGGACCAACAGGACCGCCAGGTGACAGAGGCCCGGCGGGTGCAGTTGGGGCTGCTGGTGCTTCTGGCTCTTCAGGACAGCCTGGAGATAGAGGACAACCTGGTAGCCCTGGAGATATTGGAGCAACTGGTGATAAAGGGCAGCCTGGCTCTCCAGGACAGAATGGCGCTCAGGGATCACCTGGCGATCGTGGTGCTCAAGGAGCAACAGGCTCTCAAGGGCAGCCTGGTCCTCAAGGACAGAGAGGGTCACCAGGTCAGTTCATATTGAAGATAGTTTCTATTTTAGTTACTCAGAAGGTGATGCTGTTTAATTAGAATAATTATGCAAGAAGTAGGATGCAGCGAAAATATCTTGTCTCTTCATTTCTAAAACTTTCACGTAGCATGAAAACCAGTTGAAGCTTTAATTATTTGGTTATCCATGTGTTGTATGAGCACTTGTATGTTGGTCTTAAGCAGGGGTGTCTCCATCTTTAATGCGTCAAATCATTCCGGTATTGTCAATAGGCCTATATTCCATCTCAATTTTATTCTAGAGCGTTCAAAAGGCCACAAAATGGTGAGCCTATGGAAGGACTATAGCTATTGTTACAGCAAGCTATAGATATGCAAAAATTCAGAAGAGTTTGAAACGATTTAAAACCACATTTTCTTGTGTCCCCATCTTTAATGCATCAAATAATTCTGGGATTGTCAATATATTCCATCTCAATTTTATTCTAGAGCATTCGAAATGCCACAAAATGGTGAGCCTATGGAAGGACTATTAATTGTTACAGCAAGCTATAGATATGCAAAAATTCAGAGGAGTTTGCAATGAATTAAAACCACATTTTCTTATGTCCCCATCATTAATGCGTCAAATCATTCCGGGATTATCAACATATTCCATCTCAATTTTAGTCTAGAGCGTTCAAAATGCCACAAAATGGTGAGCCTATGGAAGGACTATTGTTAAAGCTGGCTATATGCAAAAATTCAGAGGAGTGATGAAACGAATTAAAACTACCGGTACATTTTCGTTTGCTTCCATCTTCATTGTGTCAAATCGTTCTAGAATTGTCAATATATTCTGTCACAATTTTATTCTAGGGAGTTTGAATTGCCACAAAAAGGGCGATCCATTTCAAACCACACGATACACAGTCTTTTTAAAAATCTATTCTTCGTCAAATGGTCAAAATATATACGTGTACTTATATTCAATATATTCAGCCATATACTCACCTAGCATACTTGCGTTAGTTAGCAAAACCCTCGGTAAATTTGAGAGTAGCTTTGGCTGCAGGTTTAAGACCAGACATTATTATTATTATTATTATTATTATTATTATTATTATAGAACGACAAGATTAACGTGACATAATGTCTAACGACTGCAAGGGCACGTAACAATAACAATATTAAACAAAATTGCTAAACTAGTGAAAAATTAGCAATGTCACGTCTCATCAGCTTCCCCATCTACATCGGCCATCATCTAACTTTATATGTTTTCAAGTTGATCTTCAGTTCTTCGCCATTAACAGAGTATGAAATGTATTAACTACTTCTGTTAGGCATGACTAGAATACGGTTTGTCATATATAGTTACAACAATAGGTTGTAATCAAATCAATGTAAATAATGTAATGAGTATATGGCCATTTAATGTTTTCGTCATTTTACTTCAGATTTTTAGATAGCTCAGATTTTGGAATATAATATTGACAAGCATTTATGCATTTGGCCCGTGAGGACAAAGAAGACATGTCATTTGGCCCGCCACCCAAAAAGTCTTGACACCCCTGGTGTAAAGTGCGTGTCTAGTTTATTAGTTTATTATTACCGGTAGTTTTATTTTATTTATTTTTGTTCAGTTGATTTGTGTTATTCCTTGTTTGTGTACTATTTGATGCTGTGCTTGTCACTAAATAAAGATTAATATTAATATTATTATTATTATTATTATTATTATTATTATTATTATTATTATTAGTAGTAATAAGTAGTAGTAGTAGTACACAGTAGTAGTAGTAGTCAAGTAGTAGTAGTAGTAGCAAAACAGTAAATCAACTAGTAACAAAACTAAAGTAATAAAATAAATAAATAAAAAATAGTCAGGGCTTTTTTTCAGTGGGAACGCATGGGAACGGCGTTGTTTTATTTTATTTAATTTTTATGCAATAATGAGTTTGGGAACGTGTTACGGCGTTCCCACACCTGTTTTTGTGATGAGTAAAGAAGGATGAGTTCCCAAACCTTTTCTCCTAGAAAAAGCCTGGTAGTAGTAATAAAGTATTAGTAGTAGTATTATTAGTATTATAGTAGTTATTATTATTATTATAGGAATGATAGTAGTTGTAGCATTAAAATGAGTTGTGCATTAAAATGAGTGAATTGTTTCAAGAATAATTTGCAAATGAAAGATTAAAAAACTGATGATATTAATATGTGTTCAAAATATCCTGATCTATTGATGCATGTCCAGCTTAACTTTTTTCAAAATTTGATAATGAGTTTGAAATTGATCCAGGAAATTTTACTATCTATGTTTCATCGAATTTGTTAGGTCCGCAAGGTGCAAGTGGTGATGCAGGACAACCAGGTCCTGCTGGACCTCAGGGAGACATTGGCCCTGCTGGTAATTCCAGGAAATCCAGGATCAATTGGTAGACCCGGAGATCCAGGAGACACTGGTCCAGCCGGATCTCCTGGTCCACAGGGAATTGGACCTCAGGGTTCTACTGGACAACCAGGACCTTCAGGGCTTCCAGGTCCGCAAGGCCTAGTGGGCGATAGAGGTGCTACTGGGCAACCAGGGCCAAATGGACCTTCTGGTCCTCCAGGTGATCGAGGTCAACCAGGTGCTGTGGGAAACCAAGGTCCAACTGGACCTCTTGGCCAACCTGGTATTGTTACTTGCTCTTCTTAGTTTAGGATTTTTGGTTTTTGCTAACATAGAAATAGCATTTGTAATGTTGTTCGGCTTCTGAGATGTTCTGACTTTCAATTCTGGTGCATTGTTGTTCATTTCAGGGACTTGCTTTTAGGTAGACCAAGAGCCCAGACTCAAACATTATCATTATGCACCCTTATTTGAACCAGAATGAATGTCAGAGTTGAGAGAATTCTTTGTTTAATGTTTATGCTTGGATAAATTATTGTCTATTTGAAAGTGATGGCTTTTTTATTTGCATGTTCTTGTTGCAATGACTTTGCAGATGCATCATTTAGTCTAGTAAATTCATTAAACTTATTGATGTCAATTGGATGCATAGCATTTCTAAGTTTGAATATTTCTATAGTGTTTAAAGTTAATGTTGATTACAATTTGTGAATCTTCAGAGATTCAGTTCAGTTGGAGCTGCTTTCAAGCTGCTTCATTGTGCACCATTAGAATAAAGTTTATATAATGTAATTTATGTTTGCCAAATTTTAGTCATATTACTATTATAAGACCTCGGTTCATCCAGTTAAGCATTGATTTTGGAATATTTCTTAAGAAATGCAATGCAGTCTGAATCATTTCTCAATCTGTTGATACTTTGTTCTTGAATTTTAATTAAGTCACTTTTTGTAGGAAACAATGGCCAACAAGGATTACAAGGTGCCCAGGGAGGGACTGGAGCCACTGGTGCAACTGGGGCACCAGGAGGTATTGGACCTGCAGGGCCTCAAGGGGATCCTGGACAACAAGGATCAAATGGTGATGTTGGAGCAACTGGCTTGCCTGGTTCAAAAGGTCAACCTGGTAATCCTGGTCAGCAGGGACCACCTGGAGATCGTGGCACACCGGGTTCTACTGGATCGACTGGCAATACTGGACCACCGGGATCATTAGGGACACCTGGGTCTCCGGGTGATACTGGCAGTGCAGGAAATCCAGGCTCTAAAGGGTTGGTTGGATTTCCAGGTAGTCCAGGGGCTCCTGGTGATAGGGGAGCCCAAGGTGCAACTGGAAGCAGTGGTTCAGTGGGGGATAAAGGTCTTCCAGGGCAGCAAGGTCCTCCTGGAGTCCAGGGAGCTTCAGGATCATCAGGTAAATGCATTTCTCTAGCTCAGTGTTGAAGTGAATGAAGATTACAACTTATTTAATTAGAAATCGTATTTATTTAAGAACTTAACGGTTTGTGAAAATAATACAATATTCACTAAGATTGCTTGAAAGATTTTTATGATATTTTATTAACTAATATTAGATATTTTATTTATTAATTAATGCAGGAATGATTCTCATTGCAAATGTCTCTTTACACTTGTACATTCTGCACTATGCTGTCCGTAATGGCTAATTTGTTAAATTGCCCTAGACTTTGGCCTTGGTCATGACCATGGTGTTATAAAGTTGCCTTGATTATAATAATAGTAATAGTAGTAGTAGTAGTAGTAGTAGTAGTAGTAATAATAATAATAATAATAATAATAATAATAATAATAATAATAATAATAATAATAATAATCAGAAACTGTTGTGATGCCAGCCTATTTAATGAATTTAAATGCAGGAACTCCTGGTCAGGTTGGATCTACTGGATACCCTGGATTTCAAGGTCCTCCAGGGACTGCAGGTGATACAGGAGACAAAGGTGCCTCTGGACAGAAAGGCTTAACTGGAGACAAAGGTTCACCGGGTTCTCCTGGCCCAGTTGGTCCCGTTGGCGTTCAGGGTGCCACAGGACCACCAGGGCAGCCAGGATCGAATGGTTTGCCTGGACCGGTTGGTGATCCTGGGTCAACAGGTGGCACTGGTGCTTCTGGAGATGCTGGGCAGCCTGGAAATCCAGGCAATCCAGGTACAGTATTGTTGTTGCAAGGCATACTCGATCTTCGTCGCCTCCAATTGTGTAGAACTTGCGAGGTTTCATTTTGATTTTCTGCAATTGCTTTAGTGAGAACGTGTATGACATGTTTCCCTCATTTGATACTGATGTAGATAACATAACTGTCATTTGTTGCTAGAATGCATAACAGTTGTGTGGTTAAGGTATTTGTCAATAGTGCAGAGTTCTTTTTGTTCATGTAAATTTGCTTTTAATTTGTCATTGTAATCTCCCAATGCAAGACAATACCTCAATGGCATTTCCTTGTAGGATCCGCTGGGGCTCCTGGCTCATCAGGGAGCATTGGCGATACTGGACAACCAGGTGTAGCGGGGGCCACTGGCTCTTCTGGATCTCCTGGACAACCTGGTTTGCCAGGAAGTCAGGGCCAACCAGGAAGCCCTGGGCCTAGAGGAGACCCTGGCACAGATGGTTCTCCAGGGCAACCAGGCAGTCAAGGACCTGTTGGAGACAGAGGCTCTGCAGGATCGCCTGGACAAGCAGGGCAACCTGGACAACCAGGTTCTACTGGGTCTCCTGGTGATAGAGGGGTGCCAGGACAGGCAGGTGATAAAGGACCTCCTGGTTCACCTGGAAATCTAGGTATGGGACTATGGGTTGTTTTGTGGATGTGGAAGCTTTTGACGAAAAACTAAATTGCAGTAGTTTTGATTTGAAATATTAGAGATTTTATTTTTAAAATAAATTAGCAGCTGTTGTTTGTGTCTTTAGTGCTCCATGTGCTGCAGCAATCAATGAGTTGTTTTAATAATAATTTTCTGTCATGCATTATTTATATTATGAAAATTTTAATGCTTGCTATATACACTGTATTTTTGAATATGTGATATATTGAGCAATGTTTCTCCTACTGATATGTTATCAAAATGCAGTTTTACTACTGGGTTATCTGGCTTTCCAGATACTGAAAATGTCTATAACTATTGCTAAGCAACAGGTTTGTTTTAAAATGTTTACAGGTAATCCTGGTCAACCTGGATCGCAAGGTCAGCCAGGAGATAGGGTGCTCAAGGTTCACCAGGTGTGGCTGGTAATCCAGGTAATAAAGGATCCACTGGACAACCAGGGCCACAGGGACTACCTGGAGATAGAGGTCAACCCGGTCAACTTGGCTCACCTGGGCCGACAGGAACGAATGGCCAACCCGGTCAAATCGGTGCTCCTGGACCTGCTGGGTCACAAGGATTTACAGGAAGTTCCGGTCAACCAGGATCTGTTGGAGCTGTTGGAGCAACTGGACCCGTTGGATCTGCCGGTGCTGCAGGACAAACTGGTAATCCTGGGCAGTCTGGGACTCAGGGTGCCCCAGGTGATCGAGGTTTGAATGGTGATAGTGGGGCTCCTGGCAATCCTGGGCAACCCGGGTCTCAGGGTCCCCCCGGAACAGCTGGTCTGAGAGGTTTGCCTGGACCACAAGGATCCACTGGAGATACAGGATCTTCAGGAAACAGAGGACAGCCTGGACAGCAGGGAAGCACTGGACAACCTGGAATAGCTGGTATGCTTTGGTCATATATGACGCCTTGTGTAATTTCATGCATGAGAAATGGAGATTATAAAAGTAAATGTATGGATTTGTGTTAGTGTATATGAAGACAGTTGAAAGAATTGGTACAGAATGTTAGTTTAAGAATTAATTTCTGTATTAAACATAAGGCTTTGTAATTTTAAAAATAATTAAGACTATACATATCTTTCTAGGTCACTTATTGTGAGAAAAACAATAACGTCAATTTCTTCTTATACAAAATAAATTTCAAAATCCCCAATGTGAGCACAGCCTCTCCATGCACACTTGAAAGACCTTAACACCCAAACATCCTGTTTCTTTCTAAAAAACAATGTCAAGGACCTCAACTCACTACCATCACATCTTGCCATACAAGCCCAGCCACTCTAGATTTCAAATCTTCCCCTCCACTTGCCATCTATATTAAATTTTAAAGAGTGTTAACTGCAGAGTTTGTTTTTATCTATGTTGTAACGTTGGGATACTTGTTTTTCTGTATATTTGGAGTCACGTTCATATTTGCGTTGGTTGAATTGTACAGTTTTTCATATGATTTACCTTTGAAACATTTTACGACTTGGATATGTCATCATCATCATCATAGTTGCTTTCTGCCAGCTCATTAGCGGCAATAGCTAGACACAAAACTTTTCCATTTATCTTTTTCCGTTGTTAATCTCATTCCATCTATTATTGTCATTTGATATCTTTCGAAGTCTTCTTTGATGTTATCCATCCACTTTTTCCTGGGTCTTCCTCTTCCTCTTTTTCCTTCTTTGTATGTGTAGAGTGCTTTATATGGGAGTCTGTTACTGTTCATTCTATTTACATGTCCATACCATCTAAGTCTTCTTCTTCTGATTTTATCTATTATTGTCTCTTTCATTCCCAGTCTTTTCCTGATGTCTTCATTTCTTATTCTTTGTAATTTACTTACTCCCAATATCTTTCTCAAACAACTCATTTCTGCCACCAATAGTCTGTTTTCATCTGCTCTTTTTAATATCCACGTTTCTGAATGGATATATTCTTGGATATGTACTCAGCTCGATTTCAATAAATCTGAACCAAATTTTGAAAATGTTGATATCAATTTTTAGCATGTTTCATCTTCCTATAGGAGAGTCATTATTTAAATCTTGCAGGTCATTTGGACAGACTTTATCGATTCACAATTAAATTATTTTTCAGATTTATCTGGAAATTGTTTTTTCAAGTGAAAATAGAATCATTCCAAAGTGGTCCTCAGCTGCAATGCTGAGTGTTTTCTTATTAATTTCAATTACCTGCAAATTTTATGGAAGAAGATTTTTGAAAATAGCATAGGCCATTGACTTTTTGATTATTAATTACTTTTGAAAATATGTTTGGCATCTTCTTTCACATTGGCTTGAGCAGAATTTAGTTTAAATTTTGCAATGACTTTAGGTAATCCCGGATCCTCTGGCCAACAGGGAGACACGGGTTCTACTGGTCAGACAGGATTTACTGGGCTGCCTGGACCAGTTGGATCTCCAGGCTTACAAGGTGATCGTGGACCGGCTGGTAGTCCTGGATCAGAAGGTTTGATCGGAGATCCGGGCAATCCTGGAAATCCAGGAATTTCAGGGGATACAGGAGCTCCTGGATCAACAGGAGATACAGGATCTGTTGGTCCAGCTGGGTTTTCTGGACTTCCAGGTGACCGAGGTTCTCCAGGACCTGCTGGAAACACTGGTTCATCAGGTCCTCAGGGAAACAAAGGACAGTTGGGACCTGCAGGCCCCCCTGGTCTTCCTGGACAACCGGGAGCTACTGGAGACACAGGAGATAAGGGAGCAACAGGCTTTCAAGGTTTTCAGGGACCTCCAGGTGAAAATGGTCAAGCTGGTCAGCCCGGTACTTCTGGTGCTTCTGGTGATAAGGGTTCAACTGGGCAGCCGGGCCAAAATGGACTACCTGGGGACGCTGGAACTCCAGGAAATAAGGGATCTCCTGGTCAACCTGGGCTTCCTGGAACTGATGGAGGAACGGGGCCTAAGGGTGCTACAGGATCTGCCGGATCACCTGGGCAGCAGGGACCTGTTGGTCCTCTGGGTTCTGTTGGTGCCACAGGGCCACCAGGTGCATCAGGTCAGCCCGGATTGTCTGGACCATCTGGAGACAAGGGACCCCAAGGGCAACCAGGACCGGCGGGACAGCCAGGATCAGTGGGACCTGTTGGCGATCCTGGATCCCAGGGAAGTCCCGGTTCTAATGGAATTCAAGGAGCAACCGGTGACCCTGGTCAGAAAGGACCGAAAGGTCAGCCTGGGCCAGCAGGACAAAGAGGCAACCCAGGTATATTGACTTTGAGATTTAGTACAATGCATGTGAGTTACATTATGATTGCAGTCCTGTGGCCTCATGCCTTCATTTAACAAATAGAATGGTTTTTTGTTATGAGTTATAGTAAATCCACATTGCAATTGGCAAGTTAATAGTTAGCTGTACGTCCCACCTCCGTTGAAGACACTCAACTTCGGCGAATGTTCTTTTTCCCGAGGAAACCCACCCCTCTGGAATTCGTTACCAGCTACAGTGTCGGTGGCCACTTCATTAGAGGACTTTGTGATCAAATTAAAGACTCACCTATTTAAAATCTCGTTCCCGTGTTTTTTGTAAAGCGCCTTTGACTTTGGCCCTTGCTATGCTACGGCGCTATATAAATTGTCATGAACAATAACAATAACAATAGCTATGCAGAATTTGGAGCCATTATCTTAGTGAAAGCTAAATTATAATCAGTACTTTCAATTTTTAGTTTTTTTGTGAACCTGTTTTCATGGTTTTGTCATTTGAAACAGAATGAATAAATTATTGGTTGCATTTATTAAACGGTTACTGTTTCAGTGTTGCAAGAATTTTAAGTGCTTCAGTTTTAGCAGTATTTATTTCTGGAAACATATTGATTTGTGTAGAATAGTTGCAGACTTGAAATTCATCTGAATTAACGCCTACTTTTTAAAATCTATATTTTAAAAATATATGCATGTACATGTATGTGTGTGTGTGTTTAAAGTAAGAATACAGAACAGGAACATTATTCTTTTTAAAACTTGGAATTTGTAAGACATTATCCTGTTGGCAGAATAGCAGATTAGCTGAACCAAATGGAAAACTTCAAAATGGAAATATAGGCACATAATATATAATATATTACACAGCTTCAGCATCTTGGCAATGGATATTATGAATTTTCTACTTAATTTGTGGTGTTGTTAATTCTATTTTGATTTTGCTATTTTCATTTGGTTGTCTCTATGATCATCTTACAAAATTGAATTTGTTGCAATAATCTTTTTCTGAAGGAAGCTAAAGATATTATTGATCTCTGTGTTTAATTCATTGTTTTCTAATATCAGGTCCAGTTGGATCAACTGGACAAACCGGAGATAAAGGCTTGCCTGGCCCTGCTGGCTCTGCAGGCAACCCTGGTAATGTAGGAGCTGTTGGTCAAAAGGGTCCCCCTGGATTGAGTGGAAGTACTGGGCCACGAGGAGTGGCAGGCCAACCCGGTGCACAGGGACTTCAAGGTTCAACTGGAGACACAGGAACTACAGGAGATAAGTGAGTTTAAACAAATTATATTAGTGACAGGAACTATCAATGATTCCCCTATGAAAATGAAAATTTAAAAATTTTAAATTTAAATTAAACTTTAAAATTTAAAATACAGGGGAATCATTGATAGTTCCTGTTATCTAGTCATGGAAAGTCATTTATTTTCTAACAATTTTACTATATACATATGTGATTATTCATGTTTATTTTTCATTGTTTGCACACGACTTGTAAAAGCTATTGCTACATGGTATGCAAAATTCACTGTTTTATCAGCATCGTGAAGGAATTAAATGATTTTTCCATGGAAAACTGTACATTGAAAAAATAGGCACATTAAAAGTATACAGAATCAAATAAAAGGAGTTCAGAGAATTATAGAAAGAAAATGCATTACTTAACTACAAATACAAGAATGACAGATGTGATGCTATACAAACTCTGTCAAACATTTTCACTCCGTCAAGCTAGCAAGTTGAATTAAAGTCATATGCAGAACTGTGTAATAATATATATATTTTATATTTGGTAAAAATTAGGTGTGCTTTTTTATTCTTAGGGTTTACACAGTAGTATTTTGTATCTGTAGTTTGTTATGGATTTATGATGTTTAGAGTGAATTTTCATTTTGTTTCAGAGGGTCGACAGGACAGCAAGGGTTTACTGGGCCGCAAGGTCCAGCTGGACAACCTGGGGACCGAGGACAGCCTGGACAACCAGGTTCTACAGGCTCCACTGGACAGACTGGATCTCCTGGTGATAAAGGACTTCAGGGACCTAATGGTCCTTCTGGAGACGTTGGCCAGACAGGAGGAACTGGAGCTCCGGGACCATCAGGTAGATGGTTAATTCACTCAAAGTGATTTTAAGAAAGGATATTTGCATGCAGTGATACCCTTGACCCCCACTGGATTTATGCAGAACATCGGAATAGTTATATACATCATATGTATGCATCATGTATAATTCATGGCAGGACAAAATGTCCACAGACAAAATGTCACCGACAAAATGTCTTGGGACAAAATGTCTTGGGGACAAAATGTCTTGGGGACAAAATGTCATGGATTAAATGTCGTGGACAAAATGTCATGGACAAAATGTCATGGACAAAATGTCATGGACAAAATGTCATGGGTTAGGGTTACATTTTGTCCATTGACATTTTTTTCGCAGACATTTTGTCCTAGCACCATATAATTGTATATATCAGATACAAGTTTTAAAGTTTCTTGCAAATGAAAGCCAGCTAATGATGCCTCTGAAAGGAAAGAGAAACTGAAGGCACAACAAGTTTAATCCAGGAAAATTAGCTTAATCAGTTTTTTTAAGGTAATTTTATATAGTTCACCTGTTGTTAAACAGACACATCCCTGTTTGATCAACAGCTGTCAATTTGTTGCAGATTTGTATAATTGTCTCATGTTGTTAATTGATAAAATGCAAAGAGAAAAACTTATAAAAAAATAGTTTACTGCCTTAACCTTGGCAGAGGTAATTGAATTCAAGGGAGGCCATGAAGCCAAATTGAATGTTTGCATAATTACTGGTATTATCAATTTTAAATCTTATTTCAATATACTGTGATGACAAAGAAATTGAGGAAAAGACCGGAATGCACCAGAGATAAGTATGTTTTATAATTGATTTCTGTATAAGCCATGTACTTTATCAACTGAAATACTGTACTTTGGAATTATTAGAATATACTTGATCACTGCAAGATTTTTCTTGTTCCTGTAGGATCTCCTGGTTCCTCTGGATCACCTGGTTCTGCAGGTCCGAGAGGGCAGCAAGGCTTTACCGGTGCATCAGGACCAATGGGACCTTCTGGACAGCCTGGAACACCTGGGAGAAGTGGTCAGCCAGGAGAAACAGGCTCTCCTGGTATAGATGGCAGTCCTGGTCGTAATGGGGTTCCAGGTCAGCCAGGTCAGCCTGGTGACAGAGGTGCCACTGGTGGAGCTGGAGCAACTGGGCAGCAGGGACCACAGGGTGCAACAGGTCTGCAAGGTCCTCAGGGTCCAAGAGGACCATCAGGGTCTACTGGAGATGTTGGACAAACTGGCTCAACTGGCCAAACAGGAGAAAAGGGGTTTCAAGGACCTGTAGGTCCAGCTGGAACTCCCGGAAGTCCAGGCAATAAAGGTCAGCCTGGACCTGTTGGGAGTACTGGAGATAAGGGCTCTCCAGGACAAGCAGGTTCATCAGGTATGTTTAAAGTATTTGAGCATAATACACAGTGACCTATATGAAGCATAGATGTATTAAATTGTTTTCGTTTTTTAAACTTTTCTCACATTTTTTAACATTTTTTATTTTGCCGTTTTTTATTTTTAAAAAAATTGTGGAAAAATAAAAACAGATTTTCTGAAACAAATTAGCTTTCTGCTGTTTGCCATAGAGTATAAGTTGGTTGCTTAAGAGAAAGCAAAGCCACATAAGAAAATGTGGACCTATGTTTTGAAATGTATGCCAGTATTATTGCTGGTTATTTCATATCACAGTCGTTTTGCATAATTTGACTTGATTGTCGATTCCCCGTGGGTGCGTAAGGCACATTCATTAATCTTGCTCAGAAAAACGTCAGTAACGTTTTTTATTAAATTATTTTTGACAATTTTTATTTCTGTGGCATTTTTATAACGTTTTTAAAACGTTTTTATTATTTTTCCAATGTTTTTACATCTGTGATATGAATTATGATTAAGCAATAATTTACTATCCACATTATGTTTTTATTCAAGTCTCTGTGGTCACCGGAAAGAATAATTTGACACTATCCATCACTCTGGTCCTCCACATTTATGCTGTTCTTGTACATGTAGATACCAGTGTGTTTTTTTAAGTTGCTAAATTTCAATTAGACATGCAATTTGGCTTATAAAATTTTTAGTTTAATCAAATATGATATTTGATCTGATCAGTTGAAATCAACCTTTTATTCTAGCTATTATTGATAAGTAATTTTGTTGTTTTTGTTTTAATTTTTTGCAAACATTTTAAACTTTCTCTTGGCTAGAGGTGTATCATATTCAAATTATATCTTGATGAATCAAGGTATCGACAGTTTATGATTTAATGAATTGTAGAGAATTTGACAGAGCGTTAATTTTGGTGGGGATAAGGGTTGGACACTCCTTTGAAAGTCTCATCTCCAGTGGCATAGCATGGGTTGGTGCCGCCTGAGGCAGAAGTTTTGAAAATTTTTGAAAATTTTGTTCATTGCCTGAAAAAGTCTGGCAAGCAAAAAAAGTTATCGGCCGCTAGCATGTCTTATGCACAAGTTTCTTATATTTGTATATTCGTGTCAATGCTATGGGAGTCTATTTCTCTTCCTCTTGTCATTTTAATTTTTTTACTCTGAAACTGAATTTGTTTATCCCTCATAATTCCGCCCCTAGGGACATGCCACCCGGAGATGAACGCCCATTCTACGCCACTGGTATCATTCCACCCCATAAATTGAAATAGCTGGTAGAGGGTCAACTTTGACTTCTCCTTTGAATTTTTTCACAAAGAGTTTGAAAAATGTTAAAGAGCTGGCAATTTTTTGTCTAATGAGCAGAATATGAGCCTCAGGATTTTGAAGTAAATAAAATGCAGTTCAGAATCCATACCTTTTTCATTTTCTCACAATTCAAACTCAACTTTTAACTTAGGGTATTTGTTCACAACTCATTATCTGTAAAGTCTGAATTGAACTTTGTTACAGATAAAATTGTCATTTTTAATGTATTTCCAGTAGATTTCTTTTTCATTCTGTGATTATTCTAGGAACCCCTGGAAATCCTGGAACCCCTGGAAATAACGGACCTGTTGGTTCAACCGGATCCACAGGTGCCACTGGTGCGACAGGACAGACTGGAGACAAAGGCTTTACTGGGTCAACTGGTGATGTTGGTCAAACAGGAGATAAAGGTACTCCAGGTCCTCAAGGTTCTCTTGGGCCACAAGGACCCAAAGGGGATACTGGTAGCACAGGATTTACTGGACAAGCTGGACCCCAAGGTGTTCCTGGTGATAAAGGCTTACCTGGGAATAAGGGGACCCCAGGTATTCCAGGTGACAGAGGTTTACCTGGATCGGATGGTTCTTCTGGGGACAGAGGATCTCCGGGCGCTACTGGACCTGCAGGTGCAACAGGAGATGTTGGACAGCCAGGTGATCAGGGCTTTCCAGGCAATCCTGGTCCTGCTGGAGATCGAGGTCCTGCCGGTCCTCAGGGTGCTACTGGTGCATCAGGAGATCCTGGCCCAATAGGGGCATATGGACCTGCTGGTACACCTGGAGCAACAGGTGATCCCGGAGCCACTGGAGACAGAGGTCCTAATGGACCCTCAGGAGATCAAGGACAACCAGGTATGAATTATGCCAAATTATGAACTATGAATTATTAACTATGAATTATGAATTATGAACTAAAGTAAAGTAAAGGTTTTCATGAGGCTCAACGGTGCTGATCCCGAAATATGAATACATCGGCGGACGGTAGTCTCTTCCGCCGAACCTATGGTTACTATCGCAATGTTGCCAAACTCATTTGATTTTATCGCCCTCTAGCGATTAAGGCTGAGTCGACCTTAGGGGCTCCTACGGGGATTGAACCCGTGTCGTGCGTGCCTGCCCAATGATATTACCACTCATCTATCTTCCCGCCCCCCAAATTATGAACTATGAACTACGAATTATGAACTATGAATTATGAACTATGAATTATGAACTATGAATCACACAAATGATTATTTTACCCCAATATTACTGGAGTAATTTTGCCCAAAATTACTTGACATATTACTGAAAATAATTATAATTTAGCATTACCATGACAGAGTGATCTTGATCTTTTCCATATTTTTATAAATTTTATGCGAAGACTGTTTTTTGGAGTAATTAATGACTTAAAACCAAAGAACTTGTTGCATCACAAGTAATTCTGCTTTAATGCCTATCTCTGAAGGCTTTGCATGTCTGACTGAACTATTGGATTTGAACCTGGGATTATGATTTGATATCAGAGTGACCATTAATTGATGCTAGTAGCATTATTTAATGGTGCTATAGAAGGTTTTTATTATCTACTAAGGTTTAATGGGTTCATCAAGGTTTTGTAGCACTTTGAGCTTTCATATAATTGCGCAATTTGAGGTATTCGTATAGTTTTCATAACTTTAAATTGCATCCCTTTCTGTGATGAGTTCACCAGCATGCATCATGCATGCAATCCATAATTCTATGAGTTCTATTGTGCACTGTTTTGTCCTTCATTATGTTGAAGACAAATCTTTGTTCTTGACATTTTACTGTTATAATAAAACATGCATGGGCTACAAATTTTAGAACTACCACGACAATTTATGTAATTGTTTGTTGTAATTATCTGCTGTGTCCCAGGCTAGTAATAATAACTTTTATGCTAGAAGTGGCTCAGAATTTTAGGAAACATGTTGGACAGGCTTTGTGGGCAGCTATTCAGACATTTTTATAGCTTGGGAGGTGCTATAGCACTTGCCATTGATGGTAAATAAGATTGGCCTGCACAGATCATGTTTGTATGACAGTAATTTTAGAATTCTCGAACTAAAACATGCTTATTTGCCTATGTCATTTTAAAAACCGTCATCCATTGAAAGAATTCTGTAACAATAATTGTAACAATTCTGTACTGCTTAGTCTCTTAAAGGGAGTAGTATGATTTTCAAAGTATGTGGCTGGTAAATTTAGGTAGCCCTGGTCCTCTTGGTGCAACTGGTAGTTCTGGAGATCGAGGAACAGTTGGTTCACCTGGTGCTGCTGGTCAACCAGGTCAAGCAGGTTTGCCTGGTGATCCGGGACCAGTTGGTCCACCAGGTTCTGCAGGTGATCGTGGCCTACCAGGTATTTGTTTCTGTACTCTGTTAATATTTTCAGACATTGACCTAATAGTTATCTATAAAATGTCCCATGCATTTATGTTTCAGTTTAAAATGTCTCTTTGAAATAATAAACAAAATAATTGAAAGGATTTATATTTTGGATATTTAATAAAATCTTGTCAATAACCAGTTTCCACTTTGCCTACGGCATCTTTGTTATTTTTGCATCAAGCACCTATAGGTTTGTGGTTTCTCTTTGGGTATTAAGTGACTTATACCAGTGGTGTGGGAATTTTATCTCCCACAAATATAAAATGAGGTTGGTTGCATTAAAAATAGGCCCTACATTTGTAAATTGGAGATTTCTTTCTCACTCTAATTTTCAGTACATTGCTATATCAAAATCATTTCCTCCATAGCTGTAACAACCTAGCCTCACTGCCCTCGGATGTTGACTATTGCCTGGCTGATTATATACCTTCCTCATAGCTATTTTAAGAAAGTCTGAGCACCTAAGAATAAGCAACTACTGTTGTGCTGCTTTCCAAGGCGCTATAGAAATCCACGAGATTTTACTTACTTACTTACTTATATCACTTTAGAAACTTTGTTTGTTTACTTATTTACTTAAATGAATCCAATTTTTCATTAAGTGTTGTTGCATTTCCATATATGAATTGTCTTCCAAGTACAGAATACTCAGATTAATGTTGCTCAATCAGTAAAGACATGTGCAATTAATTACTACTCCAGTTTCTAGCAGTTTATACATTTCTTGAACCAGATGTTGTAACCTTGATGCAAGAGGCAATTCATCTGTAAAAGTACATTTTGTTATCTGCAGATATTTGCACAAATATGCTGTTTAGGTTAAGGATTCAATTAGTATTAATCGTACTACCGGTAGCTGTATGTTTTCAGGTGATACTGGGTCATCTGGTGGAGCTGGCATTCCTGGTTCTGCTGGAGATACTGGTGCATCAGGCCTACCTGGTCCTGCAGGATCTCCTGGTTCCTCTGGACCACAAGGTACTCCTGGGGCTGTTGGTCAACCAGGAATCCGAGGTGATCCTGGACAAAGCGGTCTGCCAGGCGGTGTAGGATTTACTGGTTCCACAGGAGCACCTGGAACTCCAGGGGATAAAGGTTCACCTGGAGACCCTGGAACTCAAGGAAGTCCTGGTCAGCCTGGTAATACTGGAGCAGTAGGTTTCTCTGGACCTGCTGGAACACCTGGACAGCCTGGTGATAGAGGACCAGCTGGAAATCCTGGGTCCCCAGGAGATGTTGGTGATCCAGGTCCAGCAGGAAATCCTGGATTAGTTGGGGATCCTGGTTCACCAGGAACTCCTGGTGATCGTGGTGCTCCAGGTAAGCTCAGAATCAAAATATTTTGTGTTAAGCAAGTTAGCAACATTTATTATAAATGTAGCTTTATTCTTTCTCTGTGTATTGTGAATATCTTGTGGTAACTGTTTACCATGAATTATTAGTTGATTAGGTCCACTGTAGGGCTGTAATTGTTGTAGCGATATCGCACTATTATTGTGGAGCCAGTCATATCGCGATGTTTCTGCTGTTGCAATATTGTAATAGTGCTATAAAAGTTATGGGTTCATTTGGTTGCTACAGAAACTATGCTCATGAATATTAATGAGTTGTCATCTTCCGAAGTTCCGGTTTGAGACTTGGTGTTAAAAAATTTTGTATTGCACTATATAAACAGTTATTATTATTATTATAGTACTGGAAAGAAGAATATGATGCCATTTTATTTTTTTCCCTATAACCAAAGATCATATACAGTATACACAGTATTACACACAATCTTTGCCTACGACGATATTGTGGTATCGTCGTAAAAATAACGATATCGCAACAGAAAAATTTCCTACTATTCACCTAGTCCACTATTCATCAAAATGTCTGCACAAACACGTGTATGTCTTTGTGTCATTGCACTCTTCCACACACACACACACACACACACACACAGAGGTATATTTATGCTTTAATCATATTTACGCTTTATAATTTCTGAGATTCTCAAAAGAGCCAAAGCTAAGAATTCAGTTTATGAAAATGTTAGGTTGGCACCCACGTAGTGTCTGTAGATTCCAACCTAGTGTTCAAAAGGTAGTTGCTTTAAAGGCCAAAGTTATTTTAAAACTGAATAAGATTTGACCTTAATTTATGAGGACTTTGATTATATTCAGTAGGTCCATTTGTTACTACCAATAGATGCATTACTTCTTCATCCTGTTTAGTGCACACTGCACAGGTATAGAACCCAAATTTAGAGAGTACAAGGATTTTACTTTATACTTTAAACGGCATAGTGTTTTTGATGCATTGATATGCCATTTCATATACATTTCATTGTAGCTTATGTCTTTGGTTTCTTTATGTGATTCAGGACAGCCTGGTCCAAATGGTCAACCAGGTCCTTCTGGCGATCGTGGTACACCCGGACCTTCAGGTAGTTCTGGAAACACTGGACCTTCTGGAGCACCTGGATTGATTGGTGACAGTGGTGCACCAGGTCAGAATGGAGCAATAGGAACGCCTGGTCTTCCAGGTCCGCGAGGTGCTCCTGGATTACCTGGATACATTGGCCCACCTGGTGCTCAAGGAGCTTCAGGTTTATCTGGTGCAACAGGAGATCAAGGAGTTAAAGGTCCAACTGGCCCACAAGGCAACAGAGGACCCAATGGAGCAACAGGAATCAGTGGAGAAAAAGGTAGCACTGGAGGTACTGGATTCCCAGGACCACAAGGATTACCAGGTGACCGTGGGGTGCAAGGTGATAAGGGTGCTTCTGGTTCACCAGGTTCTGCTGGGGATATTGGACCTCAAGGTTCACCAGGTTCTCAAGGGTCTCCAGGGCAGCAGGGAGCTTCGGGAGATGTGGGAGTTCAAGGTGCTCCTGGCGCTACAGGTTCACCTGGACCGGTTGGACAATCTGGTGATAAGGGTCTTCCTGGTACACCTGGTTCTCCAGGAAATAAAGGGTTACCAGGATATACTGGCCCGATAGGAAACCAAGGTCCTAGAGGGCAACCAGGCGATAAAGGAAGTTCAGGAAATTCTGGACCGCCTGGACCTCCAGGCTCACAAGGATTGCAAGGTCAAATTGGACCAAAAGGCCCCTCCGGTACGCCTGGAACTCGAGGTTTGCCAGGGACAGATGGATCTCAAGGGCCACAAGGATCTCCAGGGCCTACTGGATTTACAGGTCAGTCAGGTGATACTGGATCATCAGGACCGAAAGGGGCTGCTGGGCCTCCTGGATTGACTGGTTTGGCAGGATTTACTGGTGCAATTGGACCGCAAGGACAACCTGGTGATCGAGGAGCTCCTGGTACAGATGGATCTGTTGGTTCTAGTGGTGCACCAGGATTGCCTGGAATTGTTGGTGATAAGGGTGGGCCAGGTGCTCCTGGAGGTCCTGGTACTCGTGGACCCCCTGGATCAAGAGGAGATCCTGGACAACAAGGCCCTTCTGGTCAGCCTGGATTTCAAGGGCCTCAAGGTCCAACCGGACCTTCTGGAGACACAGGTGATACTGGAGCAGCTGGAACACCGGGCTCAACTGGTAGGCGCAATAAATTGAATAGTCTGCCCATTTGTGCATTGTGACATAAATGCAGATTTTAAAAGTTTTGCTTTTGTCATTGATATATCATTTCTGTGATATAGTATTGGTTATGTGGAGCAGAATATCTTCCTCTTCATGTGCCATGTATTGCTATGTCGCTGGCCATGGATTTCCACTCTTCTCTGTTTCTGGCTTTCCTTATCAGTTCGATGTTGTCTTTAGTTCTTGTTGCTTCTCTTAGGCTGTCTGTATACTTTATTTGTCTTCCTGTTGCTCTTTTTCCCTCTATTTTTCCTGTTATGACTAGATTTTCCAATCTGTTCTTTCTTACTAGATGTCCAAAAATTCCAACTGTTGCTTTCTTATGGAGTTTATAGCGATTATCTTTTTATGCCAAAAGCTTTTGGTACTTCCTCATTGGTTATTTTTCTGTCCAAGAAATTTAAATGTTTACATATGTCTGAGAAACCACATCTGTGCAGGTTTCAGTTTTCTTTCTGTTGTTTTTTTGTCAACGTCCATGTTTCTGATCCGCACATCAGAACTGCCTAAACATGGCTTTGCAGAATTCTGAGCTGTGTTGTTGTTGTTGTTGTTGTACTTGTAATGTGTTTGTTTGTGAGGATCTTTTTAAGTTGTGTGAATGCTGTCTTTGCCATTCCTATTCTGGTTTCAATGTCCTTTTCACTCCTTACATTGCTTGTGAAAATGCTTCGTAGATATTTGAACTGTGTTACCTGTTTTATTTCTAGCCCCCTGTATTGTAATCTACACCTAAGAATTTCTTTCTTTTTGTTATTACCATACAGTACATCTTTTTGTATTTATTCTTAGTCCTTTCTTTTCACTCTCTTCTGTCATGCTGTCTACGGTAATAACCTTTGTAGTTTTCTTTCTGTATCTGCCATTAGTGTGGTGTCATCTACGTATCGTAGGTTATTTATATTCTTTCCTCCTATTTTTATATCTTCTAGTCATTCTATTTCTTTCATAATCTCTTCTCATATTCGTTGTAAAAATCTGGTGATAAACCACACCACCTCTGCCTTGTCCCTTTTAACTTTCATGAATTTTATTAACGTATTGGCGATCATTGGTGTGTGATCGCAGTCGCAGTCTGCTCCTGGGTGCGCTTTTGACTGTTTCACTGCATTTCTGAATCTTTATCTGATTGCTATATAGTCAATTTGGTTCCTTATTGTATTCCCTGCGTTCTTCCACGTCCATGTCCTCTCCCACTCCCTTGTCACTGGAGCAGAATATAGTCAACTGCAAATGCTATTGGTCTTACAATTTGTAGGAAATGCTGGTCCACGAGGTCAGCCAGGATCTCCTGGAGATCGAGGACCTACTGGCCCTGCAGGAGCCTCTGGACTTGCTGGACCAGCAGGACCACGAGGGAATCCTGGTAGACCTGGAACTCAAGGTGATAGTGGCACACCTGGACAACCAGGAGCCTCAGGTACTCCTGGTCAAGTTGGACCACCAGGTGATCCAGGTTTGATGGGGCAACCTGGATCAACTGGAGCCAGTGGACCATCAGGTGATATTGGATTTCAAGGCCCACCAGGGCCAATTGGTCCAATTGGACTGAAGGGCCCCTCTGGGATAGCAGGACCACCTGGAACAAAAGGATCTACTGGCTCACCTGGTCCAATTGGTCCTCCTGGTATTAATGGACCTTCTGGTGACACTGGAGGTGCAGGCTCTCAAGGACCAAAAGGTTTGTCTGGTCAAACAGGTCAGAAGGGCCCTGCAGGTTCTCCTGGACTGAGTGGTCAACCTGGAGCAGAAGGTGCAACTGGCTATCAAGGACCTACTGGACCAGAGGGACTTCCTGGGGATAAGGGTCTACCCGGTGCAACAGGAGAAGTAGGGTCAACTGGAGCACAAGGTGATTTGCTGCTCTGTTCATTCTTTTATGTAAACTTATTTTAAACTTCTGTCCTCGTTATGAAAACACTGTACTTAAAATTTACATTAAATTGCACACATTGGGACACATTCATTTTTTTACTTCAGAAAGTTTCTAATTATATTATAGAACAGCATTTTAGAATTGTTGCCTTTTATATATACTTACATATAAGCTTGATGTCGATCACCGTACTTTCATTTGGCCTGAAAGAGTACATCCTATCACCTTAGGAGCAATAGAGGCCTTGAGGAATGCATAAGTCTTGAATCACTAAAAAAAACTAAGGAGTGAATGACTTCCTGATTTGCTACATATGCACTATTACGGTACTGTATTTTGTTCGTATTATTCACACCCATTCATACTTTTAATACTGTACATTAGGGTGGAGTGAAAAAACTTTTTCTCAGTGATGTAAATGTAATAGTTTGGAAAAGTTGTGTTATGGTATAGAGAGAAACTGTGCCAAAAATCACTTAACTGGGTTAATGTTTAGAGCCTCCCCAAGCGTCCTCAAGTTTCAGTAATATTGCTAATTGGTAATTGGGTATGTTGCTGCATTGGGAGATATCCTCTATTCCCACTGTCTCACACAAGGGTGATGAAGTTAATTATGCCTTACCAGTAGAAGTACTTGAACCTGTTAAAGCCCTTCAAGGTAAGGAGAGACCAACCATCCTATCAAAATAAACCTGAGGATTTTCGATTAGACTGCAGAAACAAACTTGTTTGATATATCTGCATGCAGATTTCATCTAGTGTGCCTGTGTGATGAAAAACAAGGTGCCTGTAAAGGATCGTGAATTTCTGTTGGATCAGCGAGGTGCTAGACGAATGGCCGTGGTAGGAATTGACATCACGGAATGTGGGAATATTCTAAAGAGGTTGGCAAGAAGACACTCAGAACTCTCCAAGGTCTCTGCATCACAACCATCCACAAGTGGGCAAGCAGATGTTCCTGTTGAAGTCATCAGTAGGCCTAATGAAGATACATAGGCCTATACTTCAGATAGTGATACTCCTAATGATGATAACTATGATCCGCCAGGGATTTCACGGCGAGAAACTGAGTAAGGTAAAAAAAGAAGACCTCTTCACAAGTGCGAACTTCTCTGCCTCATATATCTTTAATAGCTGCATGGCATGTATTCTGTATCAGATAAGGTAGGTAGCTGCCCTTTCTTCGGCATGTTTTCAAGACATTGTACTCGTTCATAAAGACGATAAAACCCTCATTTAGACAGAAGCAAAATGAGAATTGAAGGGAAAGGAAAAGAACGGAACTAAAAGGAAGAGGAGGACAGCAATGTTATCGAATGTGTTTCTTTTGATGGAAGTAAGGATAAAACACTAGTGCCTAAGAAGAAAGATGGGATATGTCATATGAAAACTGTAATTGAGGAGTGTGTGGCAATTGTTTAGGAGTCAGGTTGGTCACGTTTCATCGAGAAAGAATCTGCGATTTGAATCAAAACGTGTATTGTGTACATGTTAAAAGAGAAAGGAGATGAATTACAGAAACTGGTTGCTACTGGTTGCGATGGTACTGTAACTAATACTGAGAAATCAGGAGATGTTATGAGGTTGTTAGAAGAAGTAGGGTGACCTTTGCAGTGGGTCAACTACCGGTACAGGACCTAAGGGGTTTCTGGTCCACTTGGTCAGCAGCTACAAACTTGTCAGAACTTTTCCATTGTAGGTTTCGATTTAATTGAAGGAGAGATACCCATTGTAACATGCGAAGACTTAAGTTCAGATAAGGCTTATCTGCCGGACGTTTGGAAGGCTATAACACTTGGTGACTGTTCGCAGAGTTTGGCATCACGCGACCCAAGGAAACTCGCACATTCAAGATGACTAGCAACAGCTAACCGAGGGACGGAAAACCCAACTGAAAATTTGAAAAACTAGCAACTTATGAAACAAAAGTATATACTCCAGTCTGGTTTGATATCAAAATGAAACCATCCTGAAAGGACGGAGGGCACCAACTTTGGACGACAATTTCATTATCACGATACCTTCCTGTACAACTTAAATTAGTAGTTGATCCGGCAATCCAGAGAAACGGCTACTTTGGACATGAAGAGAATCTACTGCTGGCAATGTTATCAGATGCTGATGCACAGCAACACATCAGAGAAGGTAATGCTATGAAGAATACTGAAAGCTAGACGTACTTCAAATATTACTCGAATTCCAAAATTCAAAATTCCAGTGTTCAATGTTGATGCTGCCAGTTAGGCCTATATTGACTTAATTAACTGGCACAAGAAACAACTATCAGCTCCTCCTCTGCTTTCTAACCTCTCAGGCCAAGACATTTCTTCCATGATAAAGAGTGCAGATCAGCAGTTGAACTTTCAGAGATTTCAGTGCCATTCTCAGGCAACTGAAAGATGTGTGAAGCTAGTAACTGAGGCCAGTGCTGCAGTATGTGGTCCAATTGCAAGAGAAGGACACATAAAGCATGCATCTCTCAGGCTCATGCCATATTCTAGCACAAAATCAGACTTCAGACAGAATCAGACAGAAACCTGTGGTTTCACAGTAAAGCGCATATTGTGTAATTGAGCCGGCATGTACTGTGCTTTGCATATTGTGAGACATAACGAAGCTTGCCGCAGCACTACAGGGTCTATAAGTATGCAAGATGCAATAGAAATTGATTTTAATTCTTGTTACCTCTTTACAAAAGCAGTTTTGGATAATTGTATTGTTTGTATTATTAAAATAAAACAGTTGTATGTAAATGAATAAGGCCTATATGCCAAAACGCATTAATTGCACAAAATGCCCAAATTTCACTGTCTCTGGGGAGGCTCTTAACCTTCATTTAAAAATTCAAAATTTTCACTGAACAAATCACTGATACCGTGCACAACTTTCCCGCACTATTAGAATTTTAAATTCAAAATTTTTTAAAATTTCGTCCTTTTCACTCCACCCTACTGTACATGCTTACTCTGTAGGCTTTATAGCTGTTAAGGTTCTGTTTGTTTGCAGAAGGGTGAATGCACACAGGTTTTATACATGAAAATATTGTATGATATACTGTGGCTGAGACTTGCAGCATTAGCTGATACAATTCGATGATAGTCTCTGCATAAGGTTTTGTGGTGATCGTGGTTCAGGTTCTGGTGATGGAATAGTTCTTAATTGACACTGTTTTCTTGTACAGTAGTCATTGCCTTTGACCAGTGGGTCATGTGATCTAATTTATTTTATTCCATGCCATCAATGTTGTTATCATCATGGTCATCTCTATCATAATTGTCATCATTATCGCCACTGTCACCAGTGTTGCTGAATAGTTTAGACTCAAGCTGTTAAAAGATTTGATAGATGTGATTATAATTTATCTTATTCAAAAGAGGAACGTTTTGCGTTATGTGTGTTATTGATTTCTCGTAATGCTAAATGTAATATTTAATTAATTTTTACTGTTTTAATAAACTTGATCTGGATTAATTTTATTTCATGAACACAGTAGAGATAAATATTTTATGAAAATAAATATTTTATGAACATTGAAAGTTTAAAGTTTTTTATCAGCTTTATTTAGTAATGGAATTAATTTAATTTAGGAGGTTGTAAATTCTGATTGAAATATTTTACTTTGTTCACTTTTGCCTGTATAAAAACAACTCTGTAAGCACTGATGCAAGTTCTGTATTGTCAGACAGGACAGTGCTTTATGGGTGTATGAATCTTTAGAGCTCATAAGTGAGTACTTGCAGTAGACAACATTGTAATCTTTAAGAACATAAAATGATTTAAACAATAAAACTGGCAGAAGCAAGATAAAACTACCCTAGAATATACATACTTTATTAAAATAAAATAGGAATTTTGTAAAATGGCAAAACAATTCAAACACTGAAGTAAGAGAGTACTAAAACCTCTGAACTCACGTACAGCGATAATGCTGATTATGACTGTTATATAGTTGTGCTGAAACTAAAAATATGGTGACCCTTATGTGTTGGACTTCCAATATTAGGAAATTAGCACCGAGTACCTGCATGCTACAGTAGAATGTTCTTACAGTTGAAATGCATTGTGATTCTACCGAATGTTTTTAAGGCTTTCCTGGTTTCACTGGACCAGCGGGTTCGAAAGGAGGCATAGGAGCCACAGGTCCTGCGGGTAGCGCTGGTCCATCCGGTCCTGCCGGATTTCCTGGCCCATCAGGTCCTCAAGGTTCACGTGGTGCTACCGGTCCTCCTGGACAGCCTGGCAACTCAGGATCGAATGGACCGCCTGGACCAAAGGGAGACAGAGGACAGCAAGGACCCATTGGACCACCAGGTTCGACAGGTTTCAATGGTCCTACAGGGTCAAAGGGTCTTCTTGGCACACCTGGTGATACTGGACCATCAGGACCTGCTGGCAACCCAGGAGGTGTTAGTGAAAGAGGAAATCCCGGACCGCCAGGGCCGCCAGGTTTGACCCAAAAAATTGAATGATATATTTTAACGTTAGTTTATAAATAATTACGGTTTATTTAATTTTGAATTATCTTGCATCATTATTTGTATATTTGCAACAGCTGATTTGACATACAAAGCCTGATTGGTGTGGTTTCCTCAGAATTAAGCTATATAGGCAGTTTCAGAGCATCAGTTTATGATATGACTGGCGCAATCAGCCGTTGCAAATTGCAGGCAGAAGTCCATGAACAATTGCATGAACATTATTGGTGTAGAATGGATTTGAATTGAACTCCACTAAGATTAGTAGTGAAGTCATATATATATATATATATATATATATATATATATATATATATATATATATATCTGAATAAATTTTCTTATATTTCTGATTTCTTGCAAGTGATCAACTAATGCTGGAATGACAAATTCTAACCATAAATAAAACTAAATTCGCTGTGAATTATGCTTCAGAATCTGTTATTTTCTTGATTAGGATTTTTCATTCATAATTGTATCAATGTTATTTAAGCATTTGCCCCACTTACCAGTCAATTCAAACTTGTACATAATGACCACACATTAAATAATGTCTTCTAAGTTTCTAGCTAGCATTGAAAATATGCCTTCATTCCATCCTGTCGGCATTGATCGATTTTCAATGTATTATTAGGAGTATGCATAATTTGGAGGTACTGTATATTTGTGCTGCTTTCAGGCTCCGCTGGGTCAATTGGACCAGCCGGTATGCCTGGTACACCAGGCCCATCGGGCCTACCAGGGCCACGAGGATTACCAGGTGTTTCAGGTCCCAAAGGACCCCCAGGGGACACGGGTTCCACTGGATTTTCGGGAAGTGGAGGACAGCCAGGGATTGTGGGCGACCCTGGTAGTACAGGAGACAAAGGTGCAACTGGGGCTACAGGACAACCCGGGCAGCCAGGAGCATTTGGTAAATTTTAACAACCAAGAAATTCTTTATATATTAAAATAATTAATTTGTGAAAAAGTTGCTAAATGGAAGTGCACTTGTATAATTATGTAGAAGTCTCTTCTGGTATACTCTTGTTTCCCATATTATTTTTAAATCTTATTTCTAGGTACCTATTAATCTGTAAGATATTAATTGGTATATGACGTCAAAAAACATGTTTCTCTGCAATTTTTTCAGCTGTCTTTTTCAGTTTTAGTTTTGTAATCTGTAACCTGCAATCTTTTTCCATGATGCCTGATTGAACTTTAACTAATCCACTATTATGATGTGGTACTTGATCTATTAGTGTATTTATTAATGAGTTGGAAGCAATAAATATCTGCTGACCTGGAAAAAAGTTGAAGTTATTGGCGTTTTTAAGGTTTGCTTATTTTGCCTTGTGTCATTTGTTTATTTCATGATGAAGAGAGACAGTGCCATGGAAAGTTGTCTCTAACTTTTATGATCTTTTTTACATTGTTTTTTTAATATCTGCTGTTTTCTGTAAGACAGGAAAGGTTTGCTCATGAGCAAATGCAATTTTACAGATGTTATATTTGTTTGAAAAGTAAAAATTTTTTATGCTTAATTTAGGTGCACTTGGCCCAGTAGGACAACCTGGACCATCTGGAGACACTGGAGGCATTGGTGCTACAGGACCAAATGGCTTACCAGGTCAGCCTGGTCAACCTGGTGACAGAGGTGTTCCTGGTGAAACGGGTTCCACTGGAATTCGTGGCGATGCCGGATTGCCTGGCACTCCAGGGCAGGTGGGGCCAAAAGGTCCTCCAGGTGGCGCGGGAGCCTCTGGGCCTCGTGGACAAACCGGAGCTACCGGAACTAAAGGAGACCCCGGGCTGGCTGGGGACAGAGGAGTGCCCGGTGATAGAGGTATTCAAGGTATTGCAGGACAACCTGGACCACCAGGACCTTTGGGACCAGTAGGTTTATCAGGGCCTGTTGGAGATACTGGTCTTCCAGGTGACAAAGGTGCACCTGGTGAAACTGGGCAGTTTGGTTTGCAAGGATCTGTTGGCCAAGTTGGTGCAACTGGTAAGATATTGTAGTTGTCATGCTTAATTGAATTTAATTTTTTTGCTATACTGCAGAAAAGATAAATACATTTTTGATTGGTGTTATGCTATAATTATGGATCCCTGTATACAGTTAAAGCTAGTTATCAGTTGCATAAACTTTGCATGCACTATTATATGTGTGAAGAGGAATTGTCTTTGCAATGTTTGTTCACATGTGGCATTATCTGTTGTTGCTTGGATCATGTTCTAAGTGCTTTTCTTCAAAATAACTTAAGATAAGAACTATAAAAATAAATGAAGAGAGATCATACCTACTGTATATGATATTTTTGTGTTAATATGTTGGCTTTCTGAAGCAAAAAGCCTTTGAAACAAAGTGACAGGGAGATAGATTGTGGGGAAGGATATAGAGGAGTGAGTGGAGTTGGGTAAGGAAAAGAGAAAGGAAGGAGTGGAAGATGGAGGGTAGAAGAGGGGAGGGAGAAGGAAAGGGATGGAGAAGGGAGGGATTGGAAAAAATGATGGGATATACATGCACACAAAGTTAGAAAGTTATAGGCCTGTAAGCAGCCATACAAATGATTTTGCGCAGATGATGGTGATGATGATATTGATCCGTAAGCTCTCTGCCCATTATGAATTTGACGTTGTCTATAGCAACCATAGCAGCCCTTCATCCACTGAGATTGCAGTTATACAAAGACAGACTTTATGAACTTATATATATATATATATATATATATATATATATATATATATATATATATATATATATATATACACACACACACATACTTACATATGTGTGTGTAATGTGTAAGGTAGATATCAATGCTCATTTGTTCATTTGTACTATCAGGTAATCAGGTAAAGTTTCTGGTCAAATATTGATGGCTTTGATCTCTTTTTATGATAGAATAACATTCCTCCAAAAAGTTTAATGAGATTGTAGATATTTTGTTCAGGAGTTAATTAGTTGCTTCTGTAATTAACTATAATTTATTCACTGTTATTTGTTACACAGGCTCACCTGGAGACACTGGAAGTTCAGGTGATCCAGGAACTCCTGGATTTTCTGGGATACCTGGAAGTCAGGGACCAATAGGTCCACCTGGTGATAAGGGCTCTCCTGGTCAGCCAGGATCTCCTGGAAATCCTGGCTCTCCTGGCACACAGGGACAACAGGGTTCTACCGGGACCCAAGGAGCTACAGGCGATGCTGGGTTCACAGGACCCCCGGGAGCAAATGGACCAAGCGGTGAGAGGGGTAACCCTGGATCGTCTGGTGCTACTGGAGACTCTGGACAGCCTGGTATACAGGGCCTTCCTGGTCCAGCTGGACCGCCAGGTATTGCCGGTGACAAAGGAACTGCTGGTGCAACAGGCAATACCGGACCTGCAGGAGTCCCAGGACAAACCGGGTTACAGGGCATACGGGGAGATACGGGTGCATCTGGAGCACCGGGAAGTCCAGGCGATGCTGGGCCTCCTGGTAGTTCAGGGCAACCTGGTCAGGCAGGTGATCGCGGAGTAATTGGTGCCACTGGAGCAGCTGGACCTGCTGGCGCTATAGGTCCAAATGGAGACCGAGGTTCACCTGGAGATAAAGGCACACCTGGAGACGTTGGCTCTACTGGAGCTCAAGGCTCGACAGGCGCTCAGGGTCCGATGGGAGCTCCTGGATTGGCAGGTGACACAGGTTCCTCCGGACCTCAAGGTATAAGAGGCGATGCTGGACTTCCTGGTCCGCTTGGTGGTAATGGGCAACCTGGATCAAGAGGAGCAACTGGAGCTGCAGGTATCAATTATAAACTAGTGTTTGAACTTAGAAAATTGACCAGAAATTCCAAGGTTTCTTTTTTATGCCAAATACAATTGAAACATTAAATATGTTGAATGATGGTTCAGCATAAACCAACATGATTTTTAGTCGGATTTTACAACAGATGTTTAAATCTCTTTTTCTCTTTCTCTCTCACTCTCACTTTCTCTCTCTCTCTCTCTCTCTCTCTCTCTCTCTCTCTCTCTCTCTCTCTCAGTCTCTATCTTTCTGCAGGTCCTTCAATTACAGTTCTAGGAATATCCATAGAAGTGCAAACAATTAGACAGACTGAAAGGAAGATATAAGCCAAAAAGAGATGTCTTAATAACAAACCATGTTATTAATAACTACCGGTAATGTTATTGTTTATTTTTCCAATAAACATGTAATTGTGCTTCAAAGAAATCATATTTCATAATCTAACCAGGGAATGTTTGTGTTATAGGTAGAACTGGAGCCACTGGAGGAACAGGAGTTACTGGTGTTAACGGACCAGCTGGTGTTCCTGGTGTAGCTGGAGCTACTGGACCTGATGGAGACAAGGGCTATACTGGAAGTGTTGGAATAATAGGGCCTCAGGGAGATCGAGGTTAAATTTTGACTAAGAAGTTGTTAAATATTTCCAGAATTTCTGTTTTCATTCATTTCTGTCAGATAAACATCTATGTGCAGACAGACCTGGTTAATATCACTCTCGCATCCACACTTGCTGAGGGTGTGTAACATTAAGAGCACTTAATGTAAGTAAGAGTTACTGAGTATTGATTGTGAGATGACACCAGTTGCTATCATTGTTATTTCGCTTGCATTAAGAATTTTAAGAATTTTTACATTGCACTAGTTTCGCCAAATAGCCAGTTTAAGTTTCCAGATCTATAGTATTAGTAGTGTTCAGAATAAGTCTGTTGTGCTGGTTATTGTCTTATACTGCCATGTAAATTCACAGGTGCTACCGGTGTTGTTGGAGACACTGGATTTCCGGGTCCTGCTGGTCCACTTGGCCAACCTGGTCCACCTGGATCGCCAGGTATAGTTGGCGATACCGGAGCTACAGGCTTGAAGGGTTCAGTTGGCTTAGTTGGAAGTAAGGGTCCTCAAGGAGATTCGGGTGTCCCAGGAGACAAAGGTGCATCCGGTGGTAATGGAGCCACTGGGCCTATAGGTTCTCCTGGACCACAAGGGCTTCCAGGCGATCGAGGAGTAACTGGTGATCCAGGTCCAGTTGGTGCTACTGGAACAACAGGAGTGACAGGTTAGCATTGCATATTTCCTGGTTGTTTAAAAAGAGTCTATATGAACAGGTACAAAGGTAGCCAAGATTTTCTCTGGACAGTAAAATATTTCAAATGTGTCAATGCTTTAATGTTTTCTTTTGAAAATCTAGATGTTTCTTTTGAAAATCTAGATGATGTGCTACTTTTGTTGCAAGAATGTTGAAATTTTTCTTCTTGAATGTTGAAAGCAGGAAAACAGCAGATCTATACATTATTTTATTTTATTATGTTTTCTATTGCTTACAATGCATTTGTCCCTTTGACCCATTTTATGTCAGTGTTAGATGTGTAACATGATCTGCATTTGTAGTAAATCACAATAGTTTGATTCAGTTGAATTTAGTGAATTAAAATTGGATTGGGAGACTTTGAGAAAATTTGCTTATTATTGACACTGGAAACCATTGAAAAAACTTATCATATCCGGTATATTTATTTTAATTTGTTTTGCTGCCTCAACTCAAGATTCATCTTTGTTGGCTTTTTATTTCCATTATATAGTAATTGTTGTGCATCCATATTATAATATAATAATATTGTAAAATTATAATCCAGCGGTTCTCAAACTTTTTAGGATTTCTTGCATGCTGGTCCCTTAGAAATTTTTTTGATGATTCGTGACCTTATGAAATTTGAATTTTAGGTTAACTGTAATTAGAACATAGGCTACTTGTTTTGTCAATCAATTATTTTAATAAATCAGAAAATTGCAAATCTTAGTCATGAAATTTAAATTCTTTGAAGTTTTCTGACTTCATATATCCTGCTAAGTGAAACATTTTTGGGCATGTTGCACTAACCTAACATGTCTATGAGATAAAATACATAGCATTGCCGAGACCCTTCATGTACTGGTAAACACCAAACTTATATTGCTTACTAAAAGTTTGACCATGTACAACTGGACAGCAATTTAGAGGAACTTAGGTTGAATTAATCTTGACAGTAGTACCGGTACTTGATTTTTTTCAAAATGAACATGCAGAATATTCAGCATTAGATGTAAACTGATTCCAAAAACATTATTACATATTTTAAATTATGAATAATTAAGTTAAGTTAATTAAGTTCAATATTTTATTTGAAATGTTATGTATTAATTTTATTATTATTATTATTATTATTATTATTATTATTATTTTTACAGGTATTATTGGGCCACAAGGTTCAACTGGAGACAAAGGTTTAACTGGCACTGTTGGACTTAAAGGACCAAGAGGACCTCCAGGACAACCTGGACCTGCAGGTACTGCAGGACAGATTGGATTACCTGGTTTGAAAGGGCCACAGGGATTACAGGGAGACAGAGGTGGCCCTGGTACTCCTGGTCTTCCTGGTGATACAGGCCCTGCAGGAGAATTTGGAATACCTGGTCCTCCAGGATCTGTAGGGGATAATGGGGATGTAGGCGACACTGGTTCACGTGGTCAAGCTGGACAGCCCGGCCCAGCTGGTCCAATAGGCCCTGCTGGACCACCTGGTCCTCCTGGAGGTAAAGGCATTACAGGTGCAACAGGTATTTCGGGACCAAAAGGAGATATTGGGTTTAACGGAGTACCGGGTTTGCCGGGAACAAGAGGTGTGACAGGAGCAACGGGTTCTATTGGTTTGAAAGGGAGCACAGGAATCCCAGGATTTCAAGGTGTTCGAGGAACAGTTGGAAATACTGGACCGGTGGGTGCAACAGGACCGACTGGGCCAGTAGGACTTCTTGGTCCTCAGGGCCCTGCTGGAGTAGCAGGTGACACTGGATCAACCGGAATTGTAGGTATTACAGGCCCTGCTGGGCCACCTGGTTCAACCGGTCCTATAGGTGACAAAGGAGCCACTGGCTCCACTGGACTCAAGGGACCTGTCGGTGAGTTCATTTTATATTTGGCTATTATAATTCCCATTTGTTGAATTATTTGACATAAATTCAAGATTGGCATGCCTACTTTAATTAATTTTGCCACCTAAGATGTTAGACAGATGATAGAATTTCAGAAGTTACATTTATTCTGTCAAAATATGTGTAAAACATGTATAATCTAAAACATGTCCTTCCAAGATAGTGTAGAATCCAGATTTAAATGAATTTGTTTCCATTGATTGAAGATCAATTCAATTGCAAAAATATTCCAACTTTGGTATAATTTGCAGATACCTTCCTTTGCAGGGGCTGTAGTCGGATTGGTTTTAAAGGGAATGACTCTCAGATAAAAGACTAGTATCGCTGATTGTATCAAAATTTGAAAGTGTTACCAATACTGAATATACTGCATTTTATAAACTTAATTGGTACAGGTTACATTGGCTTTGCTGGAGCCCAAGGCACAGACGGAATTAGTGGGCTTCCGGGTCCGTCTGGAGCAACTGGATTTACCGGATCAGTTGGTCTACCTGGTCCCAAGGGTTTACTTGGTCCAAATGGAGCTACTGGTATTCCTGGAGATCCTGGGCCCCCCGGCCCATCTGGTATTCAGGGATCTCAGGGACTTCGTGGTGATCCTGGAGATACAGGAAGTCAAGGATTCATAGGTCCTCAAGGAGCAAAAGGTCCTCCAGGAGCACCTGGAGTTAGAGGACCTCAAGGTTTCTCAGAATATATTATCTTCTATGTGTTTAAATTCATCATCGTTTCAATTCATCATCGTCGTCGTCATCGTCATCATCATCATCATCATCATCATCATCATCATGTTGTTCCATCTAGTCGACACTGACTCTTGGTGACATCATGGATGAGTTTCCTCTTTTCTTCTCTATGCATTGTCATGTCATTTAGTTTTTCCAATGTCAAGGGTGTTTCTTCATAGATTCCATCTGTCCATCTTGTGCATGGTCTTTCTCTACTTCCTTCCATATCTATGGTGTCGTTGGTTCTCATTAATTATATGTACAAAATACCTCAGTTCCTGTCTTATCATTTTGTCTTCTATTGTCATCTCTGGTTGGATTTCTTCTATCATGGATTTATTTATACTTTTTACTGTCCATGATAATCTCATTATTTTCATCCAGGACGACAGTTCAAATGCATCTAATTTTCCTTCTGTCTCTTTTCTAACTATCTAACTCTCACTGCCATATAGCACTGTTTTAGTTTTAATTCATATACATATTTTATTATCTATTTTTCTTATTATGTAAAAGTCTGTGGATTGAAGAGCTAATAGGCATTGCTAATTTCTTCTTAGCTAACACCATTCCATAAAAGTTAGAAATATACAATAATGTTTCAGGAAATTCCACTTTGTATAAGTGGTAAAGCTACAGTATGGATAATGTAATTTTTCATTTTGAGTTACATATATTACCGGTAATTGTGTTAAGAGAACTTTATCTTGATCATTGTTTCTGTGCAAATTTATCTGTATTTTACAAACTTATTTGCCCTTGCCCAAACCTATGATTGCACTTTGAATATTATTATTATTATTATTATTATTATTATTATTATTATTATTATTATTATTATTATTATTATTATTATTATTATTATTATTATTATTATTATTGTAGTGATTAAAGCATTAGCAGTTACTGCTGTATAGTACTAGTTTATAAGTGCTATGCAAATACATGCAACATTTTACTTCTGCATTGATTAATTTTTTTCTGAGTTATAGTTTGCATCGAAATGAGTAACTGTCTTTTTATCTTTGATGCTTATTTTTATCAGGATTTCCTGGGCCAGCTGGAGGTCCTGGATTTACTGGATTAGCTGGACCAGCTGGCCCAAAAGGACAGAAAGGATCCACAGGTGTAATGGGGCCAACAGGAGCAACTGGAGTTGCAGGCAGTCCGGGTCTACAGGGAGGCACTGGACTGCCTGGAGACAGAGGTGCTGCGGGGACAGACGGTGACATTGGATTCACTGGTTACACAGGCATACCTGGAGGTGCTGGACCTCTTGGTCCAATAGGGGACCCAGGTCCAACCGGTCAAAGTGGGGCAACTGGATATACAGGTTTAGCTGGAATTCCTGGTCAGGTGGGACCAAGAGGTAAATGGTAACATTTGTAATTGCACTGATATTTAATGTTGCATTGAATTTTAACTAGGATGCATAGAAAATAGTTGCCCAAAGGGAAGATAAAATCCCCATTTCAGCACAGTAAAAAAGTTTTTGAACCGATAAAGTACCATAGTAATGAGACTACTATCAACATTACATATCTGTCTATCCATTTCCATAGCAACTATACCGGTAACTTTAGCAGAATTCAAATCAAAACCTTTAGAGCTTTAACAAATTTACCATAACATCTGTTATCAAGATTTCAACTTGTTGGTATTGTTGTGTACTTCTGATACACCTTTCTGCAAGGAAAATTACAAATTTGTAATGAATAGGTGTGGATCGAGGTTCTTAGGTGCCCAGCGGTCATCTTGGCTCTGAGTATATTTTCTATTTGGTCTTGCATATTGCAGCCTTGTGTATGACTGTTTAACGTGCTCCATTTTTCAAAAGACTTCCGAGATACCAGTGTGTTGCCCCCTTGAATTGCAAATAGGTCCGGCTGGATTTACTGGAGCGCTCGGCGATACGGGGCCGCCCGGTCCACCCGGTTTTCAAGGTCCGCAGGGTTTGCCCGGAACGCCCGGTGATACTGGTCTAACGGGTTCGTCTGGTTCTCCTGGTGACAGAGGTGTGCCTGGCAGTACTGGTGCTATCGGAGCTACTGGTTTGCCTGGACCTGCTGGACAGAGTGGTCAACAAGGAACTCCAGGACCAGCGGGACCCATTGGATTGCCAGGACCTCTTGGTATGTAGTATTTTCTAATAAAATTTATATTCTGTATTATATTAGTGTACACTGACATATCTTCACTCATGCATAAGATCTACACTGATTGACCATCGTTTGCAGCTATGATCCAGTAGTCATGTTCAATTACTTGTTCCTCCTCTGTCCAAAACTGCAAATGTTTGGTGACAGATCTGTCTCATGAGGAAATCCATTTTTATGGAATTCACTGCCTGAGAATGCGACAAAAGCAAACTCTATCAGATTATTTACAAAGAATCTAAAGGCATACTTATTTAATATCACCTATAAGTGGCTTGTGTTAGTGCAAGTAAAAATTTTAAAAAATAATAATAATAATAATAATAATAATAATAATAATAATAATAATAATAGCAACATGCTTAGGACAGTGGATGGTGCCATTTACGCTATATCAGTCAAGACAGTGTTGATGGTGTGTATATGTGTCTATTAATTGCAAATGTTTGCCCTGATGTTGAAAATAGTGAGTACCGGTAGCATAAACTGTCAATGCACTATTCTATTCTATTCTACATGACGATTTATATAGCGCAGTAGCATAGCGAGGGCCAAAGTCAAGAGCGCTTTACATGGGACAATCGTGCGATGAGTTGAAAAGATGCGTTTTTAAGTTTAGTGGCGAATGAACCGAAGGAAGTGTCTGAGGTCACTGAGTCGGGCAGCGAGTTCCATAGGAGGGGGTTGCCTCGTGTGACGGACTCTCTCCGAACTTCGCGGTCTTTGACGGAGGAGGGACGTAAAGTAGACACCGCACTGGATCTCAGCTGGAGTTGTCGGTCGGCGATCGTCCGTCTGCGCACCAAGGCAGATAGATACTCCGGACAGGTAGGGTCGTGGAGGGCCCGGAAGGTCAGGCAGCACCGTTTGAAGACGATTCGATCCGGGATCCGAAGCCAATGGAGCTTGTCCTTAGTAGTGGTGTCACGTGGGTCGTGCACCTGACTCAAGATCAGCCGGGCAGATGCGTTAACGACTGACTGCAGACGAGCCAGCTGGTAGTCGGGGAGACCCAGGAGGATGCTATTACAGTAGTCCATTCGCGATAGGACGAGAGAGCGACGAGGAGTATCGCAGCCGCTGTCGGTATATAGCGGCGGATCTCCTGATCTTCCGCAGCTGATTAAAGCAGGCCCGAGTTACGTTGGTCAGGTGGCCCGCGAACGATAATGTGTCGTCCAGGAGGACACCGAGGAGTCGCACCTCAGTGGAGACAGCAATCTCGATGTCGCCAAACGAACGGCGTGCGGCGTATCTGGTGCTTTCTCCTGGGGTGCTGATCCAGAGAAGCTCGGTCTTTCCGGGATTCAGTGCCAGACGGTTGGCAGCTGTCCACTGCTCGATCTCACGAACGCAGTCGAGAAGGCGGGTCCGCAGGCGTTCGGTGTCAGAGGGTGGACAGGAGGAGTAAACCTGCCCGTCATCAGCGTATGCATGTGAGGCGAGGCCAAACGAGTCCGCGATTCGACCGACATCCGCCACGAGGACGAAGAGAAGCGGACCCAAGGCGGATCCCTGAGGTACCCGCAGCGAACAGGTTGCGGGACGGACTGAGAGCCCGCCCAGCTGACTGACTGCGATCTCTCCGTGAGGTAATCGCGGAGCCACGACAGAGCATGACCGTTGATCCCGTGAGGAAAGCTCGAGTCGGCGTATCAGGATGTCGTGGTCGACCGTGTCGAATGCGGCAGACAGGTCGAGAAGGCAGAGGAGAGCCAGTTCCCCATTAGCGATCGCGTCAACGATGTCGTTGAAGATCCTTAAGAGGGCCGTTTCGGTAGAATGGCCCTCTCGATATGCTGACTGATGCTTCGCATGAGTCCGTTCTGGGGCCAGGTACGTGATGAGTTGCTTGTTCACTATCCTCTCAAGCAGCTTTGACAAAAACGGGAGGTTAGCGACCGGTCTGAAATTGGCCTCGTCAGTTTGGTCCAGATCTGACCGCTTTAGGTGAGGACGGATGATGGCGTGTTTCCCACGACTGAGGGAACTCGCCTCTCGCTAGAGAAGCCGTTAGCAGCGTCGTTAGAAACGGGCGCGGCGTGTCAATGGACTCCTTAAGGAGCCACATTGGCAGTGGGTCAGTCGGACACTGTTTGTTGGGGTGCCGACCTGACGCTCGCCTTTACATCCGCTATTGTCGGGCTGAGAACGCCGAGAAGGAGGGGGGCCGGTGCGAGTTAGAAACACGGCGGGATCTGCATCGGCCGTTCTGTCGCGAATGCCAGCGACTCTGTTGTCGATAAATGAGTGGTACTCTTCAGCGGAAAAGCTCGAGGCTGGCCGAGAAGACTTGTCACTCTTGCCTAGCAGACTGCCCAGGTGTTTCCATGTTTGTTTGGAATCGGAGTAGGCAGAATCCAACGCGTGCTGCCAGTATTGGCGGCCCTTAGACCTTACCAGCCGTCTGCTCGTCTTCAGAGCCGTGCGCCATGAGGCCAATGCATCAGACTCAGTGCTTGTTCCTTTCTTTCTCCGGTAGGCCCTCTCAAGACGACGTGCTTGCCATCGGGCTCGCCTGCAGTCACCGTCATAGAATGGCCGGTGCGGCCGGGTGCGCACGCGCACCTCCTTCACTGGTGCGAGGTCATCTAATATGCTCGTTATCATGATTGTTCGCTAGGGGCGCTTTCTAGCTGCCCACAGGTGTTTGTACCTGTCCGATCGTTACGTCTTTTCGTGCGTTTTTCCGAACTTTTTGCGGAATTCCTTTGGATATTTTCCGTTTTTTGATCACCTCGTCCATCCGGGACTTTATGAGGGACTTCAGCGTCGGCGGTTAGTGCCTTTTCGACTGTGCGTAGATCGACGATCAGCGGTACCTGTACTTTGTCGCCATTGTTGTGTTTGCTGCGATATTCGCCAG